>WBMY01000362.1:1120487-1143044 GCA_013397315.1 Donacobius atricapilla | reverse complement strand
GAGGGTCCCGGCAGAGCGGGGGTCCCTCAGGGCCCGGCGGGCGGGCGCGGGCCCCGCGTTGCGAAAGCCCCGGAGCGCCGCGTCCTCCCGGCGCCGCTGCGGGAATTCCCGGCTCGGAGCGGGACTTTCCCCGCCGCCGGCGACCCCCGGGCTCTCCGCTCTCCCCGCTCCGAGCGGCCCCGGCGGCAGCAGCGGCAGAAGAAACGCCCCGGAGTCCTCTGTTGGTGTGGTGCCTGCATCGGTGGCGAGGGGATGGCTCCGGACCCGGGCGGAGCCGCGCGTCCTCCTCACAAGCCGCGTACCTGTGCGGCTGTAGGAGAGGAACTTCCTTAGCAAAGACCTCGAAGAGATCGAAATCTTCGGTCGTCAAAATCCAGGGTTTATGCTCTAAGTATGAGTTTATGAGCGCAAAACCAGCTGCTTGACCCTGAATAAACTGCTGCCCACCAGCTGCCCCTATGGTGGAGAACTTTTTATTGGCAGCATAGAGACAGAACTTGTTAATCAAGAATATCACGGTCAGGGAGTAGCGCTGATGTAGTATTTCTTATAGGGTATGGCAAGCTGGACTTGAGAGAAAGCATATTTTGGATTGGTTTAGTTATGTCCATGTTATCATTCTGGTGGAAACAAGTGGGAGGAAAGAGCCTTAAACCAGTACAAAAATAAGTCGCAGGTTACGTTTGGTTATTATTCGCAATAGGATTTATTGTGTGTACAACACAGAGCTTCATGTGTGCGCACTGCCTTAGTGCAGAAGGTTCAGCACAATCACAAGAGATGTTTCTGCCCCAAGTGTTTAAAACACAGCAAGTGAAAATCACCACGTGCTACTGGTGGAGGCAGCAAAAAGAGAAGACTTTAGGCAATGTGATAGAGAGCAGCGTCCTGTGTTAGCAGGCCTCCGGGTAAAAGACACAGCAATGAATAATTTGTGTGGAAGAATTTACAGGAACGGCAATACGATGAAAGGAAAAGATGGTGAGCTTCAAAGTTGAGGCTGTTAGTTGCCCTGATGATGGATCAGGAGCCTCATGGTAGAGGCTCCTGATACATGATAGAATATTTCAGCCTTTCATTAAAAGACAGTGGGTGCAAATTCAAACAACGTAAGTTGCAATCAATTACAGGGAAAACTATTTTTCTGTAAGGGTAATCAAATATTGGAAGTACAGAGTGAGGGCTAAAGACCTCCTGAGGTTCCTTCTAACATGAATTATCCTGTGATTCAATTAGGTTTTTTGAGGTGGAAAGTGATTACTTTGTCACCTTTAATTATTCTAGTAATTAATTCTAAGAATTATCCAAACTATTAGGAGTAATAAATGCAAAACAGCCTATTACCTTAGCTGTTCTAAAATTACACCTGAATTTTACAGAATTTTATTGCACAGAAGACCCTGTGTGACAGAAAAAGGTAAAGCACTTTTTTATGGTACAGGTCCCTGGCATTTTCTATTTCATCTAATACTGTCAATATCGAATGATTTAGGACAATGAAAAAAATCTGTGTGGAAGTTGAGGGAATATATATATTTTTTTTTTTACTTGTACAGAATGATATTCTACACCCTTAGGATGCTGATTTTGCTGTGAAGAAAGTAAAGTTCCTGCTTTAAAATATCTGTACTTTATAGTTTTCATTACATTAGAAGGAAAAGTGAAAAAACCACATAGACTTCATGTTACATTTTCATTTATGTGTTACAGTCAGAGCTAACTGAATAATTTGGAGAAAGATTGCTTTTGCTGACTGTCAAAATATTTTGTAGAAACATACGATGAAGGCCTGGTGCTGGAGAAATGTTTGGTTTCCTGCCAATTATTTAGCAAACTACAAGGAAACTCGTCCATCCCGTGTTTGCAGATGGGACAGTGTTAACCTTACACCAAGCATCAGGGAATTTAGTTAACTGCCAAACAGAATCCTTTATAATACTGTTACATCTCTGATATTGTATTAGTATATTAAAATGAAGCACTCCTGAAAATTTGGTATTAATAGTGCCTTGGACAAAGCCAGCATTCCCCCAGGAAAACACCACTGACTTAAGGGAAATTTGACCTGCGTAAGTGCTGAGTAAGAAACTGATCCCACATGTTCTTGGGAATGCCCTTAGATGACTATTTCCTTTTGTTAGTTCTGAAACGAGGAGGAATTCCTGGGAATTCAAAGTCAAAGAAACTGGTGCCAAAGAATGAGTCACACCTTAAGCTGTGCTTCGTAGTACCTGGCTTTTCCTGGATTGCCTCTCCGTGCACTGTTACCCAGTTTGTTGATAAAGCAGCTGGTTTGTGCTGTGGCACACTTGTCTTTGGCTGGGGTTGGACTATCATGAGGGCTTATTAAGTAGTGTATGAATAATAGGTATGCCCTGCACGACTTAATAGAAAGAAAAAGACTTTATTTCCATGCTGTACTGATTTCAACATGAAATATCAGGTGAAGACCACTTTAACTCTTTTTCAGTATAGGGTGTAACAGGGTACTAAACCTATGTGGGAAAAATTTAACCTCAGATTTTGTTAAAGAACTCTTAACAAAGTTGTTTTGAATAAATAATTCTGTGCGCATCACAGCTTACTATATGTGAGATGCATCACAGAGTGCATGAACAAAAGTGATTAGGTACTGCCTAGAAACAAAGGAAGTGAAGCTGCTCCTAGGAAAGCAGGAAGAAAGAAAGGTGAACAGTATGGTTAGATGAATGAAGGGTTCATATTAGAAACTATTTAAAATTTCATGAGTTATTTGTTGCAGGGGTAAGAGTAATTCCTCTAAATGTAGTAGTTCTATTTCTGTAACATTAGTAAAAATCTTATGAGTCTTTGTATTTAAAAAAGTAATTCTCATAGACAAGACTATACAACATATTGGGGGTTTCTGGCATTTTCTAAAGAGTGACCTCTGCTCAATTTGTAAGAAACTGTGTTTTTTACTTGTGAATTCCAGATGTCATTCAGCCAATCAAGCTGTGGTTTACCCCATGGTCTTAAGTCACCACTAATTGTCCTGGAGGATAAGTTGTGACATAATGATACTTATAAAGTCTTAGAATTGCCTTGTAGTGAATTACCTAAACAGAACTAAATAGAAATTAGTAGGTGATACTCTGGCTGCTGTAGACTGAAAAAAAAGCAGTAAGTGCAGTAATTTCCTTTGCCATAGGTCATGCAGTGCAAAAGGGGGAAAAATAACCTGTAAAACAATATGACACTCCCATACATAAGATGCTGCCTGAGAGCTCTATGTGCGTCCAAAAATCTGATTTTCATGCTAAACAACTGAAGTGTTGATGTTTTTGTGACTCATAGATTAACAATTATGAGCTGCAGGCATGTTTACACTTCTTCCTTGGGCAGGACTGAACATCCTTTATATACATCACTGTATTGGACGTTCTGATGATATAGTGTTTGACATGTTCTACTGCTGCAATGACAAACTCTCTGCGAGGGCTGCCAGGATTCCCGAAACTGGATGAACTCATTGCTGTGACGTACACATATGGCCATCTCTCTGCATTGAGGCTCTGACTTGGAACACAATGTTCCTTTTTCACTCTTGTCTTCTGTTTACATGCATGAAAATATTTAGTTTAGCTAGGGGAGATAGAATGGGGTCTATTTATTTCTAATGTAAGATTTTTCCCTGCTTTTTTTTTTTTTTTCCCATGGTTTGCTCTTCAGAGGATGTAAAAACCAAAAGTGTTTTGATGCAGAGGGCAAAGTCCTAGGGCCCATGTTCTTAATCACAGTAAGGCTGAAATAACCAGGGTGAGCCATACAAAGCCATGACACTGGCCAGAGCCATAGCAGTCTGAACATTTTTCCCTAAGAGGTGTTTCTTACACATTTATATGGACTACGGTGGTTCAGTCTCATCCTTACGAGTATTGGTAGATAAGCTGGATACACACTTGTATGGGCCTCTCACAAGGCCCTTGATCTGTTGGCGTCTATAGCAAGGCAACAGCTTTTTGTTATGCTTTGTTATCTCTCAATGCCTTGGGTCTCTGCTGCAGTTCACCCTCCTATGCTTACTGTTTGTATCCCCCCAAAATATTCAGCCATTTCAGGCCCTGCTTTAGTTTCCCCTGGACAGTGTCACTTTTGCAGTTTCTCTTTGGTCTGCCCATGGCACAATAGTACCTGTTGGCTCAGTCTGACCTTGCAGACTGGAATGTATTGCAGTGCTGCTGCTGCCTCTGGATCTAAAAAGTTCAAGCAGTTTTCTTAGTTCTTTAGAAAACCCTATCACGATGTCGCTGATTTTTTAGCTATGATTCTATTTACAAGAACGTAAAAAGCTCTCTGGTGATCAACAAGTGGAGGCTGTTTCCTTCCTCACAGGCTTAAATCACTTTACTCCTACTTAGAAGCAAGTTACTTCTTTGAGCTTGTTCTGGATAAAACCTCGGGGTTTGCCCACATCTATTTATTCCTGCTAAGCAGTACAGGATATGTTGGCTTGTAGTTGTGATATGACACCTTTTCCTAAATCTGATAATTTGAAATACTGCAGTTAATTTTTTGTGTGTGTGTTGCAGGAAACGCTGTCCTGACTCTTCATATATGATCCATATTACAGACTTTTTGCGGATTTTATATATATTAAATGAATTTTCTGCTTTGGTTAATTTATAGTAATGTGAGTTTTCTGGTTTCTGTTATTCACCTTTCCTCAAAGGCCAGCCAATTTTAAAGCTAAACTGAGGGGAAAAAAAAAATTAAGACTGAATAAGTACTTGTCATACACTTGCAAGACTGGAAACAAAAAGTTTGCAGGTAAAAACCTAGTTGTTTGCAGATTTGTTTGATATGTTAATATTGTGTAATGAAACTTTCCTAAAGTGGTGTCCGTGAGGTTTCTGATCAAGGCCACTCATTCTAACTAGAATAGAACCAGTTTCAACGTTTTTGATCTTTAGCTTTTTCTTTTTAGCAAACAGACCTCTAGAGTTTGGTTCAATAAACTTCTGATTTAAATGTCTTATTTTAAACGGGGTTTTTTTAAGGATGATGGGGAAAGGTGATTTCCTAAGACTATCGGGAGCCTCAAAAGAAATCATAGTTCAGTAGGAATTCAATTCTACTAGAATTCTAAATCAGGAAAAAGAAACATTGGATGCTTCTTAGAATTTCCTTGGAACTAGGTGGTGAAATAGTTTCACAACTATAATATACAAGTGTTGGGAAGAATTAAGTAACTAGAACAAGAAAGTGGAAGTGTCCTTACCGTATCATTCGCTCTTCTTCTACAGAAATAACAACATTTCCTAAAATTCTGATTAGTGTCCAGTTCAGAGGCAGGAAACAGCACAATTATGTTCCTCTGGAGCTCCATCCATTAAGCAGAAAACCCATCCATCATCCTGGCAGGAAAGGGAAAAGTAGTTTTCAGCAAAGTTTTAAATTCAAGTGATTAGTGTAGTGTTTTGCAAACTGAAGTGGAGAACTAATGCCATGCAGATACCAGCTACTGAAAACTTCAGTTCTCGTTCAAGTGTGTTTTTGTTATAAGCCAGAGTAAGCATATTCTCATTCATAGGTTGTGCTTGAAGCAGAAAAACATTTTGACACTTTCCGCTCTCAAACAGAATTAATTGGATAAGGAAAATAGTGTTTCTGAGGATCCTGAATACCAGTACCTTCTCAGCCTTAGCAAAATAAATTAGTCTAATGCGGACATGCAAGTAGGTAGAAGACATGGATTGTAGAGGACAAAATCAGGAAACCATAAGAAAAAATAATGTATTTCTTGAAAGCAATACTTCCTGAAAAAAAAGCCACTGTAGCTGTTTTCATGGCTGAATGTGTCTGAGCTACCAAGAGGTACAGAAACTTACACTCATGGTACAGTGAAATATGCCTCTCTACAGGAATAAATCTTTCCAGCTCTAAATTAAATGTTCTTCCAATTAATTATATTAAATTTATGCAATATATTATTATTATTGCTGGGTTAATGTACATTTTAGAGTAGGTGGCTGTTCAGCAAAGTCTTTACTATTTTCTTGCCCAAAGCTGTAGAGGAAATAGTATAGGAGGTTCTAGATGTGTGATTTTCATTAAAGTTTCTGATGAGAGGTAGAATATATTAAACATAACAAAGAGAGAGGCCACCATCTAATGGAGTGAGTTTAAGAATTGATTGACACTGATTTCGGGTCTCTTCCCTTGAGTTCGCTGCTTGACTCAAGTAAATTTTGTAACAGCTCAATTTGCTTTGCCATTTGAACCTTTCAGTACTGACAATAGGGACGTTGCTGTAGATGGCTTAAAGGCCAAAAGGCTGCAGAATATTAAGTATTAAGTATTTGGTCTGTGGAATGAAGATCATATCAGTCTGTGCTCAGCCTTACTTAATTTTTAGAGAAAACCTCAAAGATTTGACTTCAAACTGGTTTAACAGAATGACCCATTAAGACCATTTAATTGACACACTCACCTGTTTATGACTGAAATGCTTGGAAGTCACCTGTGAGAAAGTTAATTGTGTTAGACCTTGCATAAACAAAATAAGAAATGTTCTCTACACTGCAATGCTCTACATACTGGTTCATTTGGGGGCTAGTAAGTCTGATTTAGTATAATTGTGACGTTCCAGTTTCAGGGAGTGCAGACACATTGACACCTTTAAAGGACTGTTTTGAGAAACAGTGCATTTAAACTTCAAGAGTTTCCACCAAAGTCACAATTTTCATGTAACCAGCTTTGGAAATACTCCCTTTTCTCCGAGAGCAGATTATAATATTGTCATAATCTTGTATTTACTGAAATTACACCTATAAAAATATTTAGAGGTGTTTTTACAAGAGAAGATTTGGAGGATGAGTGTTTTTGTTGGATCCTCTGCTGTATCTGGAAAAAGAATGAAGACCTTTTGAGATCACCTCTACTTCCTCAGATTAGTTGGTCTGTCTCTCCCTACAAACTTTGCTTCTATTATAGCTGTATAGAACATTTGCACCATCACTACTGGGACTTGGAGATAAAACAACTCCTTGTAGTTTTTTTTAAATCAGATTTCTGACATGATGGTGTGGCCATTGGCTGACCCAACAGCTTTTAAAAAAATGAAACCTAATCGCCCCCATCTCTTATTTCCTGTGAGCTATGCAGGAAGTGTCTCAGAATGAAAGAAAAGCTATGAATTTGCCAGATAATGAGTCCAAATCTTGGTTCATGGTTCTTTCCTGTAGGCAAAATTATGGGTTTCTTGTAAACTTAAAGGAAGTGGAGTGAAGGAGTTCACTTGTGTGATAGTGAGAGTAGCCAAATGATTGATTAGCTGTTGAGCAGAAAGGTGTGCTTTGGACATTCTTTCTTTCCAGAGGTACTAGAGGAGTGTGATGGGTGGATCCCAGCTGGCAGGTAAGATCCAACCCCAGCAGGGTGGGGGAGAAAATCAGAGGGGTAAATGCAAGAAAAACTTGTATGCTGAGGTAGGGGGAGTTCAGTAAAAGGGGAAAGAAAAAGAAACTGAACAACTGATGTGGAGGCATCACTCACCACCTCCCACCAGCAGCCAATGGCCAGAAAGCCTCTGAGTAATGGCTTGTTTTGACACAGCACCACCCCCCCAGTTTTCCTGCTGAGCATGATATTCAATAACATGGAAAATCTCTTGGGTCACTGGGGGCAGCTGTCCTGGCCGTGGCCTCTCCCTCCTGCCCACCCCAGCCTTCTCCCAGGGGGCAGGGAGAGAAGCAGGGAAGGCCTTGAGGCTGTGCCAGCACTGTTCAGCAACAGCTAAAGCACTGCTCTGTTATCAGCGCTGCTTTGGTCTCAGCATTGTTGTGGCTGCTGTCACTAAAATTAGCTCCATACCAAGCACACAGGGTACAGTGAGTGTTACCCCTAACAGAAGTGGGGGAAGACACCCTTTTTTTTTTTTTTTTTTTTTTTTTTTACACGCCCTTTTTCATTTACACGCCTCTTGCAATTTTCATTTAATAGAATGAAATCAGGCAAGGATTTTTTTTTCCTCTGTTTCAGAATGAGGAGACCTGAAGCAATGAGATACCAAGAGGCTTGCTCAAAGTTGCATATAATATCAAAAGATTATGAGCTGAAGAAGCACAGAATCCTTGAGCTAAAAACACTGAAAACACTTTGGAAAAGAATAGGCAGTTTTCAAGGTGTAATGTCTGATAATAATAGTATCAGAGTTTGTTCATTACTCCTGCTAATAGAGAAAATTATGTTTAGAATAGTCAGAAAACAAAATTTGTTTCTTTCCCAGGTTTACCCATGGATTAATGTCCATCTATACTAGAAGATTACACGTGGAAGACATTTTCCAGCCTCTCCTTTTCTCATCTTTATTAATAATGTCTCCAACCTCAGCGATATTCTCAGACATAAATCTCCTGCAGAGCAATATAAGCCAAATGGAACAAATCTGTGCCAGAGCAGCACCTTGAAAACTTTCCAGCATATCTCCCTAACAGCTCCAGGATGGCTTTGCCACAAGGGAACTGTGATACCTGTCATGTCAGGTTTTCTGTAGCTCTGACAGAGCACATGACTTTCCAAGTGCTGTTATCCCCAGGGTGATCACTGTGTATTTCCTCCTGCAGCAGCCCACACAGGGGATTGCTACCCAGGAGGGCTCTAATTCCCTCGGGCAGAGACAAATGGAATTGAGAACCTGACCTTCCTGTGCATTGTGAGAGAACAATGGTGATAAAAGGGCTTTCCTGGCTGCTCTGTGTGGGAAGCAGTTTGAGGGTCTTGTGCCCTGTTGGAAAGAGGAGGTGCCTTTGCCTGGAGCAGAGCAGTGCTGTCCCTGCTTGTTGCGCTGCTGTTTCAGCCTGGAGTTGGTCAGTGCTCCAAGGAATTTCATGAGCTGTTCCTCACTAATGCACAGATGCTGGAAGCCTTGTCAGAGGAGTCACCCTGGAGCTGATTTGGTCCATATCTGTCATGCTGTGGCTTTAGTCTTACCAAGAAACTTGGAGTCTTTGGCATCCATGAGGGCAGATAATGTAGAAGGGCCCTCCTCTCTGCTCCCACCCTTGTGTATGCAGGCTTTTTCATGCATAGAAATGGATGATGTTCTTAATTCTGCTCAGCCCTCTGACAGTGTCAGCCTTGCAGTGACTATGCCACTATGGCTTGCCCACAGACTGGATAGGTTTAGCTAAATACAACGTGAGATGTGGTAGAATGCGGAACCGATACCTTTTTTTAAAGTGTAGCATGCTCAATATGATGGTGAGTGGCAAAAATGTATTATTACTGTTACTTCTGAAGGGTGATGCTGAGTAATTTGAATTAATGTCTGCCATTTATGGTTCTTGATTTCAAATTTGAGTGAGATGTGTCCTTCATTTTCCCGGCATGTGCCTCACTGCTTGTAAAGCAATATAATATAATTCGATTTTGGCAGAAGAAACAGGGAAGTACCTGCACCTTGTGCATTTGTTGCAAGCTGTGCCAGAGAAAGCTAAGGCTGGATACTAGGAAAAAATTCTTCACCAGAAGGTTTATAAAGCTCTGGAACAGGCTGCCCAGGACAGTGGTGAAATCAGCATCTCTGGAGGTATTTAAAAGATGTGTAGCTGTGGCACTTGGGGATGTGATTTAGTGATGGACTTGGCAATATTGGGTTAACAGTTGGACTCAATGATCCTAAAGGTCTTTTCCAACCTAAACAATTCCATTGTTCTATGAAACATGTACTCTTGGCTGGTGGTGATCCAAAGTGGGATGTAGTTGGTTAACATGCAGAAATCATCCTGCTGCTTACATGAAGCAAACTGTTCAAAAATACTGTGTTTCTGTATTTTTGCTCCTTCACTGAAGCAGAGAAACCACCCAGCAACACTGTGGAGGCTTGTAGTGATGGGGGTCATAACAAACATGGTTGAGAATGAGCACATCACACATTTTTTGCCTGCAGAATCAGGCTGGCAGATTATCCTGCTTCCCAGACAGTGTGATGCAGCATCCAGCTTAAAAACTGTACGTATGTACAGCCAGCCTTTGGTTCACATCCTAGTTTCTATGCAAGGAGCTTTTAACTTTCTGTATTTCAAGCAGCATTGCATATGTCATCTGTGAAGGGTGGCTCAGGCAGCTCTGCTGCTGCTTTTAGCTCAGGCCAGCAGCCTTGTCCGTGCCTGACCAGCACCGGGATCCCGGGACAGTGGCCAGGGACCTTGCTCACCCTGACCCTGCCTCACTGCTCCTCACCTCCCTCCGCAGGGACTCATCTAGGAAATACCCAGCTGTTTGCTGTCCCTGGTTCCTGCCCAGGGAACTGCTCTGTGCTTCTAGAATGACTCTTGTGGCACTATGGCTTTCATGGGTAAGGATGCTGCCCCTGCCTGCCTTGCCATCTCCCTTGTTTTGTTAAGGTATCCAAAATAATGGAAGTAATGCTTTGTATCCTCCAGACTTTTGTGTCAAGAGCCTGAAGCACAAAACACATGCCCTGGCACAAAAATCTCCTCTTTTCATCACTCCCTTCCTAGGAGGCTGCTAGTGAGGCTAGCTAGAAGAGGAAAAACCTTAGCCGAGTCCTGTGCCTATTGTCTGACCATTGAGCAAGTACTCCTCTTACTGTGCTTTTGCAGATGTAGCTGTTTTACCCTGAAAAGACACCCAGGAATTCATCAACACACTGGACAGCAGAGATCAGAGCACAGGAGGATATAAACTTCATAATTAAATAAATCCTCAAATCTCCATAAACAGCCTGTCTGAGGCTGCTAAAAGCGCAGAATAACAAAAAGGACCTTAGGCATTAGCTCTATTTTATTTTCCCAAGAAGAGCTAGGGTTATTTCACTTGCTATGTGCCTGCTGTTGTTTTTTTGTTTAAAGTCTGAGTGCTACACTGTACTTGGAAGCATTGAAAGTTGAAATTTTGCCATAGGCTTGAAATTGGTTAGCCTGTACCTATACTGAAAGATTCAGCAACATTTATCACTGTCACTCTTTGGGTGTTTCCATTTAAAATTCTAAAAACTGGTGTCAAACATCAACAAGCTTATGTCAGGAGGTCAGAATATTTGCAGTGACATCCTGCTGTGTGCAGATCCAGGCAAAAATGATGCCAGGCCCACTTGGCAGACCTCTGTGAAGAACATCTCCACTTGGATACACACTTGACTTAAATATTCATCTCTGGGCCATGTTATTGTTTAGTTGAGTATCTCTTCTTGTTTAATGTTGATTTATGCACAACAGTTCAGGCCATTTAATGGCTCAACACTTCCTAGACACCTCCTGGGAAAATGAGGCATGTTAGAGCTGTAGAATGTGGCACTGATTTCTTTCGGTTTGCATAATTCTGAACTTTGTTTCTGGTTGTATGTGTTTAACAAGGCACAGCGAGTACTCAAGTCTATGTGCCAAACAAACAAAAGCAGAAGTTGGAGCACTGCAGTTTGCGCTATCAGGGTTCAGTGCTCAGGACTCTCACGTTTCTTGTTCTGGAGGTCCCCAGTGCATTCCTTGATGTGTCAGCCAGGAAAGTGGCTGTCATGGCTGTATTTGGGACTTTCTGAAATTTTCTTGCCACCAAAAGACATCTGACTGAATCTGGACTTAACCGTGCTAGTACAACCGTAGGAAAATT
Source organism: Donacobius atricapilla (assembly GCA_013397315.1). Classification (NCBI taxonomy): domain Eukaryota; kingdom Metazoa; phylum Chordata; class Aves; order Passeriformes; family Mimidae; genus Donacobius; species Donacobius atricapilla. The sequence continues at coordinate 1,131,452 of WBMY01000362.1, read as the reverse complement.
TCTGAGAATTTTTTTGTTATGGGTAAGGGCAGACTCTGAAACTGAGACTTCGTCACAAACTCGTGAAAATCTATAGGATGCAGTTTGTGTGCCTTTCCTGCGTGTGTGACGCTGCAGACCAGGAGGAGTGGTTCCCCTGGGTGCTGTGCATGACTCTGCACTTATGCGATTGCTCTACTGTGTGAGACGGCTGGGCGTGTAAAAATAGCTCTGCTTACTCAGATGCACCTGATGCCTGCAGAAAAATACCACTGGATGATAGAGCTGGAACACCTTGTCCTTCTTTCCCATAACCAGCAGCAAACAGAAAGCAAGATTTAAAAAAATGGGCAGATATTTCACAGTTCATTTTCATCATTCTAGGGGGGGTTCAGCATTTTCTTTTTTGTTGTTCTTTTTAATGGGTTTTTATTTTTTAGGGCATGGAGAAACCATTCATTTCTTATTCCTTTGCCAGGGTGATGCCAGTCCTATGTCTCCACAACTTGGGATCTTTGTGAAAACAAGTTCTTAATTTGTATTTCCCTTTATCTGCCCATCTGAGATGTCTTTCATAGGCACTAACATGCCCACTGGGGTCATTGCAAGGAACAGAAGATCCTGCTGCCTCAGTGTGTTATTTCCATGTAAATACAGATTTTCCCTGATGGCTAATTACAAGGCTTTTAAAAGACAAAAGAAAAAATTCATATAAGAATTCTGGAGTAAGAACATTTCTTACCTGGTATTATAAAATGTTATAAAGAAATAGACATGACATTGCATATCATAGGAGCTGTTTATATATTGTTAGTTCCCCCTTGTGTGCACGTGTGGACACACACAGAGCCAATGCTGTACAGTCTAGAGTCCATAACTGATGCAACACACTGGAGAAACCTAGATTATAAAGTGACAAATTATATTCATATGAGTTCCTTACTCTGTTTAGAGCAGTAATGAGTTTATTTTGGTTACTCTGGATCCTTGATTATTGAGCTGGGGCTGTGGGGTTTATTTTGTGTGTCTCACAATTCAACCTAAGGCAGTGTATTTCAGTGTGCTGATAATTATCTAATCTTGTTTGAAACAGTCTTCGTACTAAAAGATCATGGATTGCACCCATTTACTTCAGAAATCCTGTGAGTCATAGCATCAGAGAGAAACTGAAATCACTCCTCTAGTAAATATATTTTTCATCAATTTTTACTGTAGCAGTACCCAGATAGTTGGCTAACAGGTCAGGGCTCCAGATGCCCTTGGCATGTTACTCAGGCACCAAAGCTCAAAGTTCTAACACCCCATGGCCAAGATAAAAAGGTAACACTATGATCAGTTCCATTTTCTGGTTATGTTTCTCCATTTAAAAAACCCAAACAAAAAACCCACACGAGAAAAACAAACCAAGAAGTACAGGAAGGTTACTACAGGGGTCAGCAGGAAAATGACTAGTGAAAAATCTTCAAAGTAAATTAATCACAAGTAAGCAACCCTGTGGGGTCTCTTCAGTTTCAGTCAACAGGGTTTTAATATTTGCAGGAGCATTTCTGTAGTGGTTCTCAGTGGAGAAAAGTTCTCAGTGGGCTTTAAGAAATGAAACCATCAGATTCTGGTAATGTATAGACTTGTGTTGAACCGGCATCCTTCTCAAAACATCAGTTATTTCCATCTTTATTGCATCATAATACAGCTGTATGAAAGCTGTAATACAAAGAGGTCCAAATCATACTTTACAGTAAGATCTGTAAACATTTTCCCATTACCAATTGTTCCTTTTCTCTGTTCTTTTGTGATCTAAATGGGGGACTGTGACATGTTTGGTTTTCAGTATAGTAAAAGGAAATGCACACAGTGAGTTTACCAAGTTTGTCACCCCAGGCTAATATATTGATTTGCTTCATCTTCATAGAAGACACAATCTCACAAGAATTTTCTAATTCAGTACAAAAAGAAAAGAAAAATCCCTGTAGCCTAATTAATGAATGTATTCAGTAGAGCCCTTTCTATAATGTTGAATAAAGGGAAACATTCATCAGAATGGGTCCAGTAACCAGGAAACTGTTGCAGATTTGATTTAACATTTATTAAACATTAATATTTTCTCAAATTATTGATTTACATCTAATAAAAAATATAGATTGTTTAACTGGCTCAGACAAAGTACATTGTAAATTGCTATTCTTTAGCAGCAATATTACCTAGAGTCTTCATTTGCTTTTTTTACAGGTTACAGAGATTAGTCAGTATTCTTATTCCCCTTTTAGTGATAGGAAACTTTGGATGAAGAGGAACTAAGGGACAATTAAAAAATACAAGCAGAGAAAAAACAGGTGTATTTATTATTATATAAAGAAGTGCAAATAGAGAAATTTAATGGGGAGGGGGAGGTACCAGAAAGGACATGAGGCAAAATGAAATCTGCTCTAATACCTGTTCACTGTAAAGACACACAGCTCTGTTTCATAAGCCAGTTCTGACATCATCACTCATTTTTCCACACTACTGCCACGTCCTTTTCTCTAGAAAGACGATAAATGTGAATCAAAAATGCAAAGCCAAAAAGCACTTTCAGACCAACAGGAGAATGTGTTCTTTCACAAGTTTCATCTGTGTCATCGTTTTCCCATAATGTACGGCGCAGTTTGCACGCTGCCTCTCAGTTTCCTTCTGTGCTACCAGTAAAGCTGCTGTGGTTTTAGTAATGCTGTTTACTGTGGCCAGCGGAGGCAAAAAACTCCGGCTTTTGTTCTAGAGAAGGAGGCAAATTCAATACCAGAGATTCAGTTCTTCCTGTTGCAGATTTTTTCTCATGTCACTTTGAACAAGCCTGACCCCTGCTTCAGAGCCAGCTGACTTAAACTTACCATGGCAAGGCCATTGAAACTAAGTTTATCGTTCATCTGAGTTTACACTGACAGCATGGGTGTGATGTCCTTTCCCACAAATGTTCAAGGTTTTGTTTCTGTCCATTCTCAGCTCTCAGCCACTTCCCTTCTATTACTACGATAGTACCAAATGTATTGATGTGTGTTCAGACTTGGAATTGATTTATTTTTTAAAAGAATGGGAAAAAAAAATGTCCATCTGACTGCTGTGAAGTCCAACAGGTTATGAAAGAAGCTGAGAATTGATGTTGTTAAAAAAGAACTCAGCTGCTGTTCCTCACTTCCAGTACAATACTGGACACTTCGGTGGAGCAGTGCCTTGAAATTGGCAGTCACTGGAAATCTTCATTTCTAAGCAGCATCTATGATATCTTTGATAAATTACTGTACAGTAATAGATTGACACTGAAGAGATATACTGAATCTTTTCCATATTTTTAGTAGGTCTGTTGCTTTTCTTGTTTGGTAATCATGGAAATGGATGGTAGCAGAGGGAAACAGTGGAAAATATGACTGACTGTTCTACTCCCTTTTCACAGCATTTTCCCATTCTTCAGTGGTGGAAACCTGTATATATGTGATTGAAAATCACTCATTTCCCTCCTGATCTTAGAGACATTTTAGTCTTTGTCCAGGTTGTCAGGTATCTGTATTCAGTGGACTCAGTTTTTTGACTCCTGTTTTTGGGGAGAACTGCCATCCCCAACAGGAGCACAGCTATTTTGGATCTTCTGCTCAACAATAACTTGATCTCATCACCTTTACATATGCAGTGGTTTCTCTGTGGTTCAGAGTGATCCTGGGCCACATCCTCATATACAAATACCACCTCATCAATATAACTCAGTAAGTGAAAGGCAGAAATTCTTTCAAAAATAAATTGACAAAATGTGGAGAATGAAAGCATAAAATTCTGCCCAGATCACTCCTTCTTTTAGATCAATCTTTTGCTTGTGCGTGGCTGAATGCTGATTAGGCTTTCCATGCATTACAATTTAATGCTTCCAGGAGAGCCACATCACCGAGCCAACGCTCTCAGCCGGTATTGATGATCCACCCACCACCCAGTGCAGAGCTATAAAGGGCTGGGTTTTGCTCAGCTAAAGGACATGTGGATCCCCCACTCCTGCAAGTAGACCCCTGCTCCTGCTTCTTCCCACGTGCTGGGAGCGCTGGTGGTTCCTGCTGGCACCTCTGCAGTCCATGCGCCGTGCTCGGCCGTTCCTCGCTGCTCCGTGCCCCAGCAGGACACCCAGGACAGCCTCCTACACATACCCTAACCACTTTGTGCTATTCACAGCATAAGATTAATATTTTCTGTAGCTAAAGTTACAAGATTATGGTATTTGTGCAGGTATTTAGACAGGTGAAATTATATTTCTTTTACCCCGAATAAAGAAAAGGGGAAGTAAAAGCAGAGGAGGATTAAGTGTACATTTGCAGATTTTTTTTCTTCTACACTTTCTTTTCTACTTAAACTGCCCATATATTAAATTTGTCTCTGCAAACTGATCTAGAATAACCCTATTTTGGACAACAAGTTCTCCATTCTTTTTCCACACTTGTGCAGAAGATTACTGGGGAAAACCACAAGTTTGTGAACTAGATGTTCATGTAAACACATAATTCATGTATGCATACATATGTATGTCTAGACAACTAATATGTGTATATATTTATATACATCTATTTTGTGTGTACACAACTTGTATACATGTTTATATATATATATATATAAATACACATAACACAATAGTCATTGGACTACATATTTTCCCATTTTTACTTTCCAGTATGAGACTCTGGGAAAAGTTACAAATACAGCATTTAGAAAAATAGAAAGCATGTTAAAATCAACACAGAAGAGCTGACAAGACCAGTATTTTCCCATGCTTCTAATCTAATATGCTCTGTTGTTGAAAGCCTTAATTCATTGCCAACCAATGATCTTTCCTTCTTGCCAGTCCCACACTCTCCTGCAGCCAGACTGCAGTATAAAAAAATTATAATAATTCAGTAATAAATAAATACCACTTGCTTATCTGTTTTGGAAAGAGCAGTGGCTGCCACTGGAGAGAACAGAAGGTCACACTGCAGGTTCTGTGCTGAGAGGTGAGGCTGACAGCAAGCTCCATTAAACTTGCCTAAATCCAAAACTGACCTTTCAGTCTTCTGGTTTGCGATCCTCTGCTGTGGCTTATAATTGCTAGAATTTTGCTGTTTCCATGGGTTTTTTCTCTGGAAAAATGCAAGGGTGAGACCTACAGGCCGAGAAATGAGGGAAAGGAGGGAAGGAGAAAGGNATTTATCTTATCATTAATGCATAATGCTGGGATTCCACCAGACAAAATAATCCTCTGGAATAGCCCCCTTTGAGACAGGAATTCATCTCTGGTAGCAAATATCTTTTCTCTTATCACCTGGTGCATATTTGCTCTTCCCCATTACTTGGTTTCCATTAAAAGTTACTGTAGTTTCAGTCCTTAGCACGAATGTACGCTAAATCATATATTACAGAAGGAAGGAATGCTGAGGTGCTGCGTTGGGCTGCTCCTGGGGGTGGTGAAGCCGCCCGAGAGTTTTGGTTCAGGATGAGAACCCAGCCGCACATCCTGCTGCCACTCCAGGTCCCAGCCGAGCCTGGGCAGCTGCCACCGTGTCTGTGCACCGGCACTGTACAGCAAGGGACATCTGATTCGTGCCATTTCCCCCGGTCCTGCAGAGCACAGCTGCTCCCTCCCCGCTGTGGACATCACATCCCAGCAGCAGAGGCCTTTCCCAGTGGGACATCACTTCCCTGTTCCCTTCCAGCAAAATGCGGGCGCGTCCTCATCCCCACCGCCGGGCTGCTTTTCCCGAGCACGGCTGGAGCCGCTGGGGAGGGCTGAGGCCGCACAGCCCAAGGGCTGCGAGCCGAAATGAGCCGGCTGCGGCACGGTCTGTGTGCCGAGGCTGGAGATGGAGGGGATGCTGCGCTCCCGCAGCGCCCCGCGCCCAAAGCGCCGCTTCCCCCCGGGCTCTGCCGGGCCCATTTCGCAACCTCAGGCTGGGAGGGTGAAACCAGTGTCCGGCCGGCCTGGCTGACCCACGCTAAAAGAGGAAAAAGAAGCAGGTTTGGTCGGGAGCTCCTGCCCCGGGACCTTTCGCTGCCCTCTAGTGACAAGCCCGGCGCAGGTGTCAGAGCGCAGCGATGGTCCCCCGGCAGGCCAGCCGGGAATGGGAAAGTAAAAATCCTTAAACAGACACGTGCCGCTAACCCTCTGGGCTTCCTTAGTGTTCATCCCCAATGATATTTCGTAATAAGATTTTTTTTTTTGTGTCATTAATTTATTAGCTCTTTAGCAGGGATACCTTTTTTTTTTTTTGCTTGGATGATATAGCCTGTTTTGTTATGTCTAAATATTTACAAAATTCTTGCTGAAATAATAAATAATGGAACAGTAATGACTTCACGGTTAAGATTCCCATTGTGCTGGCTGATAGAGGTGAGTTGCTGAGACCAGCCATGATTGAAATTCCCATTATCCTCATACCTCCCTTAGGAGTGCTTCACAAATACAGTTTTCCCAGTACACTGATAAAAACCCTGGGTTGGAAGCAAGTGATAATCACGGAAGGGGTCAAAAAATGCTGTTGCTTATACAATGTTATCTGAATTTCTGAAATATTGCCACCTTTACCCTTGGTTTAGGTGGCAGTTTTACACCACTATACCTAAGCCAGCCCTGGGGCTGATTTCTGTGTCTTACAAATCACAGGCCGCAGTTTAAGACAACTTTTTTTTTTTTAATTGCTTATTTGCAGGATTTATTTTGTTTGACAAAGGAATAGGCTCATGTTCGCTGGATTTTCCCTTGTCATCCATGGCTTCTGCTTTTAAGTGACATGTAACCATGGACAGCCGTGTTCCCCGGGTGGACCCACATGTTCTGTCAGAGACAGGAGCTCAGCCCCTGGTTGTGCTTCTTGGCCGCGAATCTCTCAGGATAAGATACTCGTAACTGTATTTTTGCTGAGGAGTGGTGACCTGCTATCCTCTGCTGGTGAATGATACTGATGACCTGCAAAATGAGGCAGAGTCAAACTTTTGGCAAGAGTAAGGAATGCAGCACCAGGTGTTTCTCTCCTACCAGTATGTGTGCCGCCCAAAAGCTGCTCACGTCTTTTGTCCTAGAAGAAGGGAATGTGACTGCATTTAGAGATTTTTTTCAATAGGTAATTAACCCACAAATATTGGAAGGCGCGCAGTCCTTATATTTTAATTGTATTTTTTGTACAGGTCAGGGGAAAAAAAAACTTACAAGAAGATATTTCATGCTTTATTCTGCTAAGAATAATTCCTTGTCTGTAAGACCTTGAATTCCTTCTTAAAACGCTGATCCCAGTCAGAGGTTCACACCTTACACCAAAAATCTTTTTGTTGTCTTTCTCAGTCTTCAGAATATTTACTTTTACATTACCATTAAGCCAACTCACATGAAAAAATTTTCAGTTCCTGGTGAGTCATAATCATCAGTACAATGTTTCCCACCCTGACTGTGGCCACAGGGGTCATTACCACAAACCCTGCAGTTATTTATGGTGTCCACTTCTTAGAACACAGTGTCCCTTCACCCTTATCTTGGTGTTTGACTGGTAAGAAGTAATCACCCAAGTACAGAGCTCCTTACAGGTCATTCTGCATGTCTTTGTGGATATCCTGAAATGCCACATTGCCCCAGGTCAAAGGGTCATGGGCACACGGCCCTGTGTTAGCCAATATTTATTTCTACAGTAATCATTTGCCAATGCTGTAAAATCCTGGGACTCATCTCAGCATCTGCTAATGTGATTCTGCATGTCAGATTTGCCACAAGCCCACACGCTGTGCTTGTCCCAGCCACAGGTCACAACAAGTTTCACCTCATCTCTGGTGATGCCAGCTCTTCCTAGGCATGCCTGAGGAATGCTTTTCCTTTCACCAATCTTCCCCAGGCTGACAGTGATGTAACCGCACAGAACCTGGAGTTTCTGTAGAAGTTCTCACGTCACAGGATGCATGAACATAGTTGAGCTCTAGACCATGAAAATTATGGACTGTACATTTTTCACTGCATCAAAAGGTAACATGTACAGTGCCAATAGACTACATCAACCTGATAAATTGCACGGTGGATTTAAAAAATGGGCTGATACAGAATTCCTGTCTGTCTGTGAAGAAGCTGTTGATCTCTGGATCATGCATTCAGAATTAGAACCACCTGACAGCAATTTATCTCACTGCTGTCCTAAATATGTTGGCTCAAAATTAATTTTGTTCTTCTAATAAAGATGAAAAAAAACAAATTACGAAGCGGCAGATATTTTTCATGGCCTTAGAGGAGGCAGCAATACTAAACTTTATACAGGAAAAAAGACAACAGATGTTCCACATTATCATGTGAGTGTAATGGGGGTTAGAGCAGCACAAATCTTTTCCCCTGCATGTAATAACCAAAACTCTTGCTGTTCATAGTACAGAATGTTCAGCAATGTTGCTTCAAATCCTGTAGTGCAATAGGTGTAGGGAGTAGGATGTGCTTTGTTTCCAGGCAAAATCAGATATTTACCATATCTCTATAGAGTGAGAAACTCTGTAAAGTCCCTTGTCCATTTCCTTCTTCTTTGTAACTCCTGAGTAAACTTCCCAATTCTTGATGTTCATACTTCTGTATAAATATAAAAGTATATATAATGGCAATCATATTTACTGCCAGATATTTTCATTGTAGGCATCAGAAAGCTTCCTAGTCATCAGCAGATTAAAGGCTGCAAATGTGAATCAGAAGTGGCTTGGTTTACGTAAGCCTTTTACATTTTGTTAAATAGATGAGTGACAGAACCAGAAGGGAAATTTAGAAGTCAAGACTCATTCTAAACCTTCTTTCAAAGTAATCCAATTTACATAATATATAAACATAGAGTAATTCAGCAGCTTGCACCCAAAGGTAGGAGCTCTGATGTCTTAATTATAATATGGAGCATTTTGCATATGTCAGTTAAAGCTTCCAGATCTCATTTTCCTGGTTTGCCAAGCAGAGAAAATAGTAATTACCCTCATCGTAGGGTTCTTAATCCCTTTTAAGGATTTTTAAGCACTATAAAAAAGGAAAAATACCCTGTGATGGCATTCCTAGTAGCTATGCGGTTCGACTGACTGCAGCCTGAAGGGCTTGACTGTTACCAGGGGCTGTAGTAAGTAACGAGGGTTTCAGCCACATTTTGATGAGCTGTTATTACTCAGGACACATCTTTAGCCTGTTGCTGTGTTATGAGAACTGCTGCCTTCACCACTGAGAGTTGTGCAACTTCCTTCTGGCTTCTAAAGTTGTTGTTTCCAAGGAATTCCTTTCTTCTGGTAACTCGTAATGGTTTCTCAGGCAGCAAATCCAGACACTGCTGGCTGTTTCACCTCATCCTGTTTAATGCTAATGACACAATAGAAACAGTCAGACCACATCTTCTTTTTTCCTTCCAGAACTTTTTAATATAAAGATCTTCTCTCAGTTTAAAGTGTGGGTGCTTTTTGGAATCAACTGAAAACCAAGAAGTGTCATTCATTGCTCAGTTCTTCCTGAAGGAAAGATGGAAGAAATATCTGTGGGCTGGAGGAAGAAGAGGGGAGCTAAGGCCAGCCCTGCTCCAGCCAGCCCAGGACAGCAAACAGGGCAGCAACTGGGGAGTGTAGGAAAGATATCACATCAGATTTTTGGTAACAGTTTTAGTCCTTGCATCTAAAAACCTCAAAGACTGATGTTCTCAGAAAAAGGGAGAAAACTTTCACTCATGTTCATGTATCCCTCTTAGCTTGCCCCCCTCAGATACTCAAATACAATGTATAATGCTGCTCACAGTAAACCTTGTGGTAAACACCTTTTCAAAAGGAAAGAAAGAGTAGCATTTGCATTTCTTAAAAGAAGTAATGGTAAATAAATACTGTAGGCAAAGGTAGCTTGAGAATATGGGATCCAGTTGCGTAAAGCACGGCTTGATCTCCTCTTACAGTGTACTAGAGTGGAAAATTGATTTTTCATGTTGCACACAAAAAGGCTTTATCCTGAGTTGCAGGCATGCCCAGCTGATGGGTTGAGAGCATTCAATGTGATTATTTAATCTAACAATCTAATTATCAGTCATCAGTTGATAGCTGTCAATCAATCAGCAACTTGCTATTTCTAGGCTCAGCAAACAATACAAGCTTTTCAATTCGCTAAACTGATAAGCGGTGTTTCCCTGAGTGGGGCGTTCTAACCCTTTCGAGGCCTTGAGAAGTACAAAGCGCAGGAAAGCACAAGGCGCTCGTACCCCGTGGTTTCCCCCACCTCCAGCCTCCTGGTGAGGAGGAGCAGGGGACAACTGGAGGAAGGAAAGGGCATCCCAAAGCGGACGGGACCCAAAGGATGGAGAGAGGCGGGGACCAGCTGGGGAAGGCTGCGAAACAACTGGGTGAGAGGAGCCAAAGCACGGGGGAAATGTTATCCAGGAAGGAATAGAGAAGGGGGAGCTGTGCCCGGTGTGGCTGAACGGACGCAGGAGAGGAGGAACATCCGCAGGGCGGCTCGCAGGTCCGGGCTGGGAGCGCGGTCTGCAGGGGGAGCAATTGCCTCGAGAAACGCCTGCCCGGCCTGCCGAGCCGCCCTCGGCGGGGTTATCACCTCCGAAACCCCCCCCGAGCGCCGGTCCGATGGGAGAACAGGTCAGACAGAGGGTTACCCTCATCATGGTTTCATCCCGAATGCTTCCTAACCCTTTGATAAGCGTAGTGAATCCCCGGGTCGTAGCGCTGAGAGATAAGCCATGGTGCCTGGAGACGGTGATGTAATTGCTGGTGTTTTCCTTTATCTCATCTATATTTTAATTAACAATTTCAGACCCTGCAGTCAGACTTAATAATCTGCACAGACGTCTCCTCTTGTAGATAATGATCAAATCAATTCAGCCTGAGGGAGGCAAGCAGAAGCTGCGCACAGATTCATGCAATATGTTACACAAGCAGCAGAAAGAGACAAAAATAGCTAAAGAAAAAGAAATCATGTTACACAGTGTTCTTTCCAAATGTTTTAGTCCCCCCACTTTTTTTTTT
>WBMY01000362.1:1051784-1120469 GCA_013397315.1 Donacobius atricapilla | reverse complement strand
TTTTTTTTTTTTTTAATGTGCTACTATGAGATAAAGTGAGTAGATACAATTATTTCATTTCTTTGGCATTTTGTTGTTCTTTCTGTGGAATTCCAGGGCCTTTTGGACCTGCTGTTTTGTTCCACCACATACATCTCCGTGGACAAAATGTCAACAGCTATAGGCTTGCAGTAAAATTACATTATAAGCAGTTTGTGTTAATGACTACGGCAGAGATGCCTTTCAGTGGTGAGTTGTTGTCTGGATATCTCATGAGACATTGCTAAACATCCTGGAGTAAGAGGCTCCTCCCTGGCACTTTGAAGTTCGTGGGACTTTTGATGTTGACTTCATTAACAGCAGGATGAAGCCTTTATGTTGCCTATGTATGGTATAAAGCTGACCTTTAACTGAATCACTGTTGCTATGTGAGCCAATCTATCTGATGCATCATCTCCTTGCTTGCTTTAAGACAATTCAAGTAGATGTCACCTGAGGTGCAAGCTGAGGAAATTCCTGAGACAGAAAAGCAAAAAGTTCATGGAGCACAGTTCACTATCTTTTTCATTCTTCTTTCCCCTTTGTACCAATCTTTTCCTAAAAGTATTAAAAAAGCTTGTGAAAATGCATTCTCCAGTACTTATCAAAAGATTAGAATCTTTGCCAGCAAAGAAGTGCAAGTGTTTGCTGAAATCAAAATGCATGTTTTTTAAATCTTGTCAAATTTTGTAGGAAAATACCACGTGAAGCTCAACAAGGTGAAACAATTCTTCCAATCCCGAGAGTTGCTTGATCTTGTAAAGCAAGGTACTGAGTCATGTCACAGGGAGCACGGGGGGTAGCAATGACCTCTTTTATGCAATGAGATCACAGAATCCTACAAGGGTTTGAGTTTGATAGGATTTTAAGGGTCACTTAGTTCCAAACCCCTGCCATGGGCAGAGACAATTTCCCCTGGACCAGGTTGCTCAAAGTCCCATCCAACCTGGCCTTGAACACCTCCAGGGAAGGATCAGCCACAACTTCTCTGAGCAACCTGTTCCAGTGCCTCACTACCCTCACAGTGAAGAATTTCTTCCCTAAATTTATATTTAATCTAAATCTGCCCTATTTCAATGGACTGTCATTCCCCCTTGTCTTATTACTATGCTCTTTTGAAGTCCTTGTCAAAAGTCCTTCTCCAGCTCTCTTACAGGTCCCTTTTTGGTACTGGAGAGTGATGCAAGGTTTCCCCAGAGCCTTCTCCAGGCTGAACAATCTCAGTTCTCTCAGCCTATCTCCATAGGAGAGGTGCCCCAGCCCTCAGAGCATCTTCACAGCCCTCCTCCACCACATAGAGCTCCATGGCCAAAATGTCAGCAGCTGTAGGCTCCATGTCCTTCTTATTTTGGGAGCCCCAGAGCTGAACACATTCCTCCAGGTGGGGTGTCAGGAGATCAGGGTATAGGGCGCTCAGTTGTTGGACTTTGTAAGCAGAAGAGATTGTGGAATTGTTCTGAGTCATAGTCGTTAATAAAATAGACTTTGCTTATAATTTAGCTATGATTGCTTTGGTAATGTTGTAAATGTTTATGGTTAGTTCTTTATTACTCATATGAGAAACATAACTAATGTGCAGCAATCTCCTTTAGTGCTTAATTTAAAATCAGGATGGAGAAATAGCATAGAAGGAAGTTTCTTTGATATTCACATGGCACTGACTCCCTAGAATGGAGCCATCTATAAAACATGAATCTTTTCTCACCTGTACTGGTATCCTGATGTGACTGGAAAACTGCAGTTCTATTCTCTGATTCCCTGGGAAATAATATGTTTTACTTTATGGAACAAACAGATTCAAAATCTCAGATTTAGCTGCAAAGTTTAATATGCGTAATCTTTGGGCTCCCTTTCATTTGTCCTTAATATTCTAGCCGGTATTGGCCTTATTTGCCTCTATATCTACATGTATTGTGTAGCCATACCATATATCACTCACCTTTCCCAGTGCAACTGTTCAGAGGTGCACACCAGCCTCTTGCAGTCAGTGGTTATACATGTTTATAATTGTTTGCTTTTTGGTGTCCTTTCATCCATCACACATGCATTCAATAACTAGTGAGACAATCAACTCAGGTAAGCATTTTCATTTCCTTTGAAGGGATGAGAATATGGACGTGTTATATAAGACAAGAATATCAGAAGTGGCTGGAGATTTGGGGGTGAATAGCTGAGTCTGTTGGTGTCCAACATAAGCCACAGAGCTGATTTTCCAACGCAGGTGAGATCTGTGGTCTTTGAAAGTCAGGTGCTTCTAAAGGATCTCAGACTAGACATCTAAAGAATGAGTTGCTGAAGCTGCTTCTGGAAATCCTGACCAATGTGCTTGGTCTGAGGTCACACAAGTTCAAGGCAGGAAAAAATTAGTAACTGACTCTTCCTTTCAAGTGACCTGTGATGCTTCCTTTGCCTACTCATTAGATTTCTGAGTGGCCTTTGTCTGGTTTACCCTTTTTCTATCTTGTAATTACTTACCAAGATGCATCATCATCTTGCTGCTGGTTTGTCATTAACATTCCTTTCCTGTGCTCCCCTCAGAAGCAGACCAGTCCCTATGCTGGCCTGCTGATGCTGTCACACCAATTACCTATTTATTTGCTCATATTTCCTTTCTTTATCCTTCCATGTTCCGTGTTGCATTTGCTCGTGAACTCTTTGACACAGGAACCAATATTTTTCATTGTTCAGCATCTTAAATAATTACGTCTGAGTTTAAAAATGAGGTTCTTTGGGCTTCACTACATTACTACTATTAATAACTAGGATTGTAGGATTTGCTGGTCATCCATGTTGAGTTTTCAGTTGAAAGTCAATCATGTGCACTGAGTTCAAGAACCTGATGCCTGAATATATAAGGGTGGGATTGCTGCTGAAAGTTGTTTCCAGTTTTTGGAGTCAGAGCTACCAAATCTGGGTATTAGAGTGATAACCACCCTAAAGGGGAAGGAAACACCCAAGATTCTGAGCATTTCTCAGATCATAGACCAGCCTGGAGGCAGGAGGGAGGCACCACCACAATCCATCACATGGCTAAAATCAGCTTCTCTGGATCTTTATGCTTAGATAGGACTCAAGAAACTCCAGTTACTCTAGAGGACAAAATTTACTAAATTTTTCCCTATGCTAAACTTCTATTGCTTTTTGCCTGAGAACACTTTTACACATCAGCTACCTCTGTGGAGTTTATGTTAAAATAATTTTCCATGCACTGTGCAGAAGTCTCATCATTACAGTCAGTTGGAGGATGAAGAAGCTGCCTAGGTCTAGAACTATTTTTATCACAGTAACAAAACTTTTTTTTTCTTTATTGATACATTTAATGTTTATGGATGTATCCGTTTGTTTTTCTCTGTAATAGACAGAAAGTAAAAATTCCTGATGCACTCTCAACTGCTCCAGTTTCTGGGTTCAGCTGGAAAGCTGTGCCTCTGTACATTTTTCACAAACACTGTCCATGCTCAATGCTGTACTTTGTATACCCTGTCTTTCCTTAAAACCTGGTTTAATATCCAATATATTCTGTAGTCTTTGTTATTATTTAATGGAAGTCCTGAGTAAATCATAGTCATAAGCCACTCAGGAATTCAGTTTTATTAAGCGGTTTTCTTGGCCTTAGCAAAATTATATAGCACACATTAATTAGTACTGACCACAACCACTTCCAAGAGTAGAGACCATGAATGTCTCATTGTCCTCACAACAAGCAGCAAAGTTAAATCTTATTTAACTCTCAGACATAGTTGCTTCTTATAGTTATAACTGATGCAGCATGGCCTTATGAATGGCTGAAGCACCTGTTCGATTTTTTTGCAAAGAAAATGACTTTGCAAAGGACTGTAACCAAAAGTTCTCATGGTTTCATGAGTGTATTGGCCTGGACCCATGGGTTAAGTGAGGCACATCAAGCTACAAGTGCTGGGCACTGAAGCATCTCATCCACAAAGGTGCTGATGTCAGTGTGGTGTAAAAATGTGCCGCAGATTCTGTTATTTCCACTGAGTCCTTATTCAGCTCCAAATTCAGCACAGAAAATGAGCCTGTCTTTTTTTATGCACGCAGAGAGTCTCAGTGCTTTATTTTTAGTTTTGTTTTTTTTTTCCTGGTTAAGCTTGAGTGACTGGTTACTAACTTTGACATCTACATTTCTTTTAATATTCTTTAGATGGTTCCTGGAACGGTCTTATGTCTTCTTTTTTTAAAAAATAAGATATCAGAATATCTGCACAAAGGCACGTAGGTGGGGGTTTTAGATTCATTTTTTATGTGCTATTTTCCCCCATTAGATAAGAGACCGTACTTTGTCAGTATTTCTTTACTATTCCTCTTGTAAACATATTTTATATATGTCCAGCTCAGTATTGATGTATTTCTTTGCAGGCATCCTTCTGCTTGTGTCTTTATGATAGCTGAATTAATATGCATTCACCAGCTGAAATGAATTATCTTCACAATACTCTTGTGATTTCAGGTAGTGCTGTTGTCTCTGACTTAGAGCTAATGTCTCTGATCTGGACATATTAAGTGTCAGATGACCATCATTTTAATGGTTTGATAACTTCAGTGAGCACAGTGTTTTGCATGTTCAGGTTCTCCATTTTCTTTAATTGTGATGGTTTTTTCTCCTTTCTGGAATAATTTTCCCCATTTACTAGGTATTTTACAAGTTTTTTACCTTAGAAGGTAAGAACCATAGTAATTATACCTTTATTAGCTGCCCATCCCTGATACATTTCTCCTTATGCTGAGGAGGAATATTCACCAAATCCATTCAATAACACAAGCAAAAAAAACCCCATTACACTGTCAATACACATGCAATTGAAGGCTGAATTATAATGCACTTGCATGTGTGCACTTAATGAATTTAATTAATTACATTTATTTATGTTCCCCAATTTTTGAGGCCTGGACTTCATCACCTTTGCACTTTCCTAAGTAATTTTTAAAATAATGTTGTAATTATTAAAAAGAACAGATGCATTTTGTCACTTGAATTTTATACCTAGGTTGTCTCATGATGAAGTTTATTTATAGTGTTGTGCATACCGAACACCAGAAAAGAGGCCTTTAGTGATCATGGCCAGAAACACTGAGACTCGTGATTTCTGGGCTGGTTGCCTGATTTTGGTAGAGGAGATGCTCCAGCAGTTGTAGGCTCTACACCTTACTGGAATCTCTTGACATTTTCTAGCCCCAGATCTGAAATTAGTGATGTGGCCTGGGCAGAAGCCAGGCAGATCTCTGTTGGAGACAGCCACTGACTGAATTCTCTGGTCCTTGCTGCCTAAAACTGTGGTCTTAACACCAACCCTAAACTAGCTTATCAACTGCTTTCAGACACCGTGCAAAGTCTGTCATATCAAACCCAAGTTACTCTGGTATCTGCGGTGGGCAGGAACCAGTAATATTAAATTTAGTATTAACTTAAACTGATTTTTGGGTCACAAGAGTGACTGTGATTCAGGATGGGATAAAAACATGTCCTGGAGTTAAATATGCCACCCAGAGTGAATTAGGTTTGGATTTGGGAATAACTGGAGGTGCCAGAGTCTGTTAGGAGACAGCTGGCCTTAAGGTTTAAGTGATGGAAGAGGGTACAGGCAAACAAAGTCAGAGTTCTAGTTATTTTTGGATTTGGCAAGGTTTGCAAGGTTTGATCAGATGTGTGGCCTCTTTGGTTTTTATAAGGCTGGGAGGCCTCACTGTGTTAAACTAAGCAAGGATTTGGTGTTGGATGCACACTTCTCTTGGCACCAGCCCTAAATTTAGCAAGGGCTTCTTCCCAATCCAATACTGATCTTTCTTCATCAGCCCCTGTTGGCCTAAGGTTTTTCTTAACAAAAATCCTGATTAATCTTGGTATCAAAACTTCTGTAAGGTGAGGTCCTAAAACTAGATAGAGATTTCATATTGGCCTCACCTTAGTAAAGCCTTTCACATCCACCCTTAGCCCTACATCACAGCCCTTGTCAACCTGAGCCTTAAACCCCCGTAGTTTCCTAACTGTGGCTCTTGCCAACCCAACTCTTGAAACTCCAGCTGAGAGCCTTCACATCTCAAAAATTCAAAACAAACAACTTTAGAAACAAAGTGGTTTTTATTTCCGATGCCAGAAAAAGTGCTGTTCAATGTGCAAGTGCGGTGTTTATGTATGAAAACCGTGGGCGTTTTGATATACGGATCACGTGCTCTTTTTCAAATTAGCACTTATTTTGAGCTGACAATGGGAGCCTTAATTAGAAAATTAGTAAAGTTGCATCATTTTTCTCAAGAGTAAAATGCATCAGTTCTGTTCTTTCCAATAATCCATATCCTTCACCAACAAGAGATGTGGCTAAAAATTTAAGACACATTAGAAAAATGAACTGTGTCTGAAATATCTCCTTTCCTCCTCTCTGCTGGATCAGAAGGACTGTCCTGGGATTCCCCTTTCATGGAAAAACTTTCTGAGGTGCTTAGCTAATATCTCTTGTCAGTTAGAAGATGTTTTCCCTGTGGATACAGCAGGACACTGCTACCTTTCTGGTGTGCTGGGAGATCATTAAGGAGAGTAGGCAAGGTCCTCTTGGTGCCTCCTGGTGCAACATTGCACTAAGCAAAGCTCAGATTGATGGAGATCTTTAACCTTCTTTTTTTTCTGATGGCTTAAGAAAAGCAACATTAAATAAAATGGCAAAAATACATACTTAACATTTAACAGGATTTTGAGTGTTGGGAAGGACTGTGGAGGAATCCAGCTCTTTGGGGTGAATGACCTATGCAACCGGCAAAGAAATACTCAGGTTATAAAAGGGAAGGAAATAATTCAAGCTATTAATTTATACCTTTAATTCCTGTACCCCTTGTCATCGCTTACTACTTAACTCCTAATATATCCCTATGTTGACTATGGAAAATGCTGTCCCAGTGTGGAGCATCAGCCAGAAAAACTACCTAAATCCTTGGCTGGATAAAGGAGTGGAAGATACAGTGGCACAGACAAAGGAATGGCATGTTCTTTGTAGCTATACTCATGTGTAAAGAATCCAAGCTATAAAGAGAGCTCTAAAGCAGGCAATGGAAGTGATTAGTCATGGGGATGGTGTGCACAGTGACACGGTGTGGAGCAGGTGTGTTCTCAGATTCCTGTGCTCACACGTGTCTTGGGACTTTGCTGAGGCCAAAAGTGCAGCAGGAATCAGTGCTCAGAGTCCACAACGGTGAAAACAAATCCCAGGATATTAGATGGGATAAGGGGTTTTTTTTTCAGAGATACACAAATATTTCGGGGTGTGAAAGAAGTATCTAGCAAAGGAAGTCTTACTTATGGGGAAGTTATTTTCTAATTTTCCATCTGATGTTTTTCTTGTGCCTTCCTCAAAATTCTTTTAACATTGAACACTGCTAGGGAACTCAGTGGAAAATTCATATGCTCTAGTCAGGACATTCCCTGTAAAACTATGACTCCTTTGATTTAGATAATATTATTGAGATGAATAAACTGTTCCCTTGCACACCTATTTCTAGGACAGGACCTGACTGCTGTGAAGCACGGTCCTGTTGTTTGCAGTGTGAAACGAGGAGTCACAAGCTAGCATGCCTGACTGAACTTCCTCATATTAACACTGCTCACCAAGAGCTGGGCTTCTGCTTTATGTCTCACTGATCTTCACAGAAAACGGACTTGGAGGACGAGATGTGTAGGCGGAGAGAGTGATAGGAGGAAGGGTCATAGACAGTTTTGTGTACTAAACACTCCCCCTACGCAAATGGTACTCTGGGGGTGGCTGCCATTCTTAGTTTCAAATTTAAAAGCCGCAATCCAAAAATAAAAAGACTGTCACTACAAATAGTAGAAGTGAGGCCAAAAAGTCAAATCTGGGCCGGTGCTTTGTTATTTTTTTGAAAGGTGTGGGCTGTGAAGATTATTTGAGCAAGTCACTTTTGAGAAGGAAGAACAATATGGGAAACAAATGAAAAGTGTTTTAACTGTTGATAATTTCCTTTTTCAGAATAACAATTGAATGGAACATGTTAGTAAAACTCACTTACTGTACACCCACATTGTATAATTTTTAGAGAGTATATTGGGTGCTTAATCCAAGATGCCAAAGAAGAATCTAGTCCTTTTGACTTAATCACTTGATTAAAATATGTTTCAGCATGGCACGTATTTTTAGACAGCAAGAAGGACTATTTATGATGGTCAGTTAGTACATGGTAAATTAAAGGGTGAAATTATAGTCTGCTCTTTACCTGCATTCGTTCCCCATGAGAACACTTCTACCCTTACACAGAGAGTGGAGTAGCCAGTGCTGCCTCCCAGGTGAAGCTGCTGTGTCACTGCATCTTCCTCCCATCTGTCCCCATTTTCTCTCCCTGTATGACTTGCCCCATTTGTAGCAGCTCCTGTCCCTGCACCATGGTGCCACGCTGCTCCACAGTCCCTGGGCAGAGATCTTTCTAGCACGGGGGCTTTTTGCCCTTGCATGGAGTTAGCACTAGCTGTTTCTGGCAGCAGGAGGCTGAGGCTCCTGGTGTGGGGGTGAGTGGCTGACGGCTACTACCAGCACGTCCCCTAAAGCCTGTCAGACCCCCCAGTCTCAGTTTCCCACTGTCCAACCCCTTGCATTACCATCTGTATGGCCATGGGATCATTTTTGTGATCTTTCACCTGCATTTTGTGTGTGTTCTCTTCTGCTGGTACTTGTCTGCCAGCAGACCCACAGAAATGGTGCGGCCTCACCTTGAATATTGTGTGCAGTTTTGGGCACCACAATATAGGAAAGACATTAAAATATTAGAAAGTATCCAATGGAGGATGACAAAGATGGTGACAGACCTTGAGGGGAAGCTGTTTGAGAAAAGACTGAGGGCACTTGGTCAGTTCAGCCTGGAGGAGACTGAGAGGAGACCTTTGTGCAGTTACAGCTTCCATGTGAGAGGAAGAGGAGGGGCAGACATTGGTCTCTTTGGTGATAGTGACAGGACCTGAGAGAATGGCCTGAAGATGTGTCAGGGGAGGTTTATGTTGGATATTAAAGAAAGGTTTTTCTGCCAGGACTTTCCATTTTTAAGGCTGGTGTGTTTTATCTGAGAAGAAGTTCAAGACCACCAAATAATTAGGGATTATTATGTGCATTAACTGGAACTGAAACAGAAGTAAGAATAAAAGATGCTGGTCTGAGTCTCTAGTTATAAGCCTTTTTGTCTAGGAAAAAAAGTCAGGAGGAAAGACAGCTAAAATAAACATGAATTAATAAGGGAAGGATATCATGTAGTTTCTGCTGACTCTCAGGATTTTTTCCGATGTTTATTTTGCTTGGCCTTTCTATCTGCATCAAGATACAAAACCCTACAGCTTGAGTTTCAGTGATTTCCTTTTGAAACAAGATGGTGTTTCAACTCTCCAAAGACTGAAGGCTGAACTCCTATCACAGCTGTGATGATAGAAGTGTGGAATAACTCCCCTGGCCTCAGTCTCAGTCACTGTAAATAACTTTATGAGGTGTGGTTTTAGCTAGGCTTTCCTTTTGTTCTTGTGTGTGAGGGGATTTTATGAAGGCAGGTTTTTTCCCTTAACATGTTTTTTATAATGATAGCAGTACCTTCTGAAAAGCTCTGGATTGACACTCCGGACATCAAAGTCTCTGCCCACAGAGCACATACTGAAATACTGCCCAGATGATGTTGTTGAAGCATAACTTGAAGGGATCATCTGTTAAGAGTTGAGGATAATTCGGTCTCTAAAGCTGCTCAGGCTCTGACCTTAAGCAGCTACAACAAAGATCAGTTTGTCCCCAGACTCCTTCACCTTTTTTTCTTCCTCTCTATGTCTGTTTAAAGCATTTCCCAGTGTCTTATTCTTTTAGATAATTTGACAGTAGACTGAGTAATTTTCCCCTGTCTCATGGTCATAATGCTGGTCATTTCAGGTACAGTTGCTTTTAATGCAGTCTGGTTAATTTGTACACCCAGATTTTGTAGTCAATACATGGCTCTTCACGTCCTGTAAATATGTGTCATACCTGGTCACCAGTTGGATTAGTCATGCCTCATCACCAACATTTAGTTCTGAATTCTCTCCTACAGCTTTTCTTCACACTTTTACTCAGATATTCTGTCTTTTGATTTCTGAAGGGTCTTTGTTACAGCTGGGTTCCAGCTCTGCAGGATGTGAGCTGGCTGTGTCACAGCTCAGCACACCACTGGTGTCACTGGGTAGCACTCACACGTCCGGGTGGCATCACTGACAGTTGCAGTGGACAGGAATGGTAGTGCGAGAGAAAGATTTAATGATTTCTGTCAAGGCAGAATCTTCCATGAAGGGGACACACCCTTTCCTTTTTATAGCAGCAATGTTCTCTCCTCTCCTATAAGAAAATAGATTTACAGTTTCTTATCTCAGATGTGAGGGTGTCTCCTGACCTCAGTGTCCTGCATCTTGTTTTGTAGCATTTTCAACGGACAGAAAACTATCAAAATCTTCAAGGGCTGATTTCTTCCTGATAGAAATACTTCTTTGTGCTTGATTTGTGATGTTTTCTTCTGGATGAAATTAAAGATGCCTGCATGTAGTGAGTTCTTCCGAAGTCCTTCAAAGGCAAATCTGGGGAATTAGTTTCCTCTACTCATTATTGTTGCAGAACATCAGACTATCTTTTGGACCGGTCTCAGGAAGAAAAAAGCCAATAATTAGAGGGTACTTCTATTCCATTTATGTGTTTGTATTGTTTCTAAAGTTACACACAGATACAAAATCTAAGTGTCAGTGGATGAAGATAATTCATAAATCTGAGGCAAGTTTTATGTTTTGTCTGCATTTTTAAATTTTGTTGTCTGGCTTGAATTTTCTAAGTATATTTTTTTACTTGATCTCTTTGGAGACAGGAGTGGTTTCAAAGTAGCTTCCTAATCTTAATTTGAATTTTAAAGAAGTGGTTATCCTTAACACCAGAACACCTCAAGCAGGTTTTCAGCTGGTCTGAAATACCCAGAGGGTAAGATAATGTTGTCCACAGGAACTGCACAGGCCAGTTTGAAGGCTGGTGCTGTGGAAACTGGCAGAAGCAGCAGTGTGTCCCAGTGGCTAATGGCAATGAGAAAGCGGTCTGGCATGTGGCAAGGTGAGGACAAACCTCACCTGAACCTCAGGTGTCCCTATGAAGCAGTTCTCAGCTTTCAGGGACAGTCTAAGTGATATTGCAAGATTGGAAATGTCAGCCTGAGGCAAAGCATTGCCTAACACCACATTGGAGGGAAATACTTTCACTGGCAAACTCGGCACTACTCTGATTCCAAGGAATAAATTCACAGCTCTGGGAGTTCGTGACTTGCTCGTGGTAGCCAGCATCCTGAAACACACCTGTCCTTGGGCAGCAGCCAGTATTAGTGGGACACAGCTTCTTCCATGCTGGATATGAATCTGACAGCTTTTTTTTTCCCAGTATCTTCTGTTCCATTAGTGGTGGTGGCAGTGTTTGCAGCAACACTGTGGGAAATCCAGGTTCAAGTCTTCCTCTGTGTGTCTGGGCTGGTTCAAATCCCTGTTGTCCAGATACTCATGAGGGGAGATGCTGGGAAGAAGAACAGAATGCTCAGATTGCAGTTTCTGGCCATGGGATTCTACCCACACTTCATTGTATGACACTCCATATAAAACATACCATCCTCCTGCAGCCTCCAGGCTGCACTCTCTCCAATAAAAGGGTTTATAGCCACTCTATAAACCTCACAGAGACCTGCTGTGCAGCAGCAAATGTAGGCTTTTGTGACACAACGGGTTTTTAAATAGCACAATCAGAGCTAGCTCCCAGAAAGCAAGCTGAGGAACAAACCCATGGGAAGTGTTGTAGGGCTCTGTGCCAGCTGATTTGGCTTGTGTCTTATCTGGACTAATTAGCCCAAGTGGAAATCAATACTGATGCAATCACTCTGCATCTGCTTTCTGAGCCAGTTTGTTCAGAGCCAGCTCTGATGTTTCTACACAGTAGCACACTGTCTGTGCGAATGTATTCTCCATGCTGCCCATAAAATCACTCTGTAGCACTCTCACTGCCTGCACATGCCATTGCTAACCCATATCGTTATGTGTCCTGGAGACCCCTAGTATAGGTTATGCAAGTGAAAAGGCCAAATTTTCCCCATATTATTTACTGGTAGAGTACATACTTCCTATCCTAGATAGTCTATTTAATGACTTCTAATATTTAAATTAGTTAATGCTGCTCAGAGGTGGCTTTTATTTTGCAATACCAGCATTAAAAAGTATTTTGTGTATTGCTTCTAATGTGCTGCCAGTGTTGGCAAACATATACTCCAGTGGCAAGATTAAGCAGTGTAGACAGCAGTGTAAAAACCAGACTATAAAGCAGGCTTAAGGAAGGCATCTCTAAGTGGGTTATCTTCTCATGGATATAAAACATAGAGGAAAGAAAATGCAGTGCTGTTCATCAAAGCTACGATCATTTATATAAGGGTTGAACAAGGATGAGCACTTATGAACAATTCTCCTTCTTTTGACTTCTAGCTGTCCTTTGAAAACATTAAATATGCTTTAGAAACAGAATGCGGAGCACTGGAATAAAAATGAATATTAAGATTTGGGGAAAAGAATATATCAAATTGAGCTGAAATCCTTATGAAAAAGCATAATGAATATTGGTAAACCTGAAGCCCAAAGGAGCAGCAGTGGAGAAACTCTGTACAACAGTCTTCAAAGAAGAGAATGTCCCCGTGGGAGAAGGGAAGCCTTTGCAGGAAACAGGGGAAGTGTCCTTTTGGGTGTTTATTTGCCAGTGGTTCTGTACCCTCCTCAGGATGCTGCACGGCTGTGCTGACAGCAGGCTGTTCACCAGATGGAAGCATTAGACTCAGATCCAGTGGGGAAAAGCATCTGCTAGTGCCAAACCTTGTTACCATGACGCCTAATCTGGTTCAGAGAAATCTCGGGCAATTTGTAGCAAACTGCCTGAGAGGTGATAACAGGTTAAGATTTATGCAAGGAAATTCGCAGAGAAATTCTCAAGTCCTCCAGTGCCACACAAAGGATAACAAATATTGGAAGGCAGAAAACATGTTCTAGAGAAGTAGCTCCGGTTTTTCAGTCATAGCTGTAATGCTGTGTAAATGTTCATGTAAATGTCAGCACTCAGTCAGAAAGCAAAACTTGAGTTTGTTTAAATAATTGGTGCTAGTGGAGTGTAGCATATTTTCTACTTACCTGAGGTATCATTACCAGAATGGCAATTGGTCTTCATCTCCTAATATCAATAGAAGGAGAATTTGTTTCCTTAGCTATTTTGTTCCACTTTGAATATATTAGTGGTCCATAGCACTAACAAAAATATCCTGGGCTCGCTTATCTTTATTTAGGACTCCATCTTTGTGTCATCTGCATATTTTTCCATGGCTATTTTCTTTTTACTTCTGTACCATTCCATGATGAGCCTCAATGAAGACTTGTTAAAATCTCTCATCTAGTTGTGAATCTGTGTCCTGTTTGGGTTATTTGTATTTTGTATCACCCCATCTCTACCAGGATGTCAAGGCTGAAATGCTGAATACACGCTTGTTCTTTCATCAGATTCTTTATCTATTTTGCCACTATTTTACCTGAGGTGGACAAACTTTTTGTTTGTTTGTTTGCACAGATCTCCCCCCAGTATATTTGCATATTTTTAATGTCAGCACAACAGTTGTACTCCCCCAGTCTTTTGGAATTTCACACTACCTGCATTTAACGTTGTTAATGCTAAAATCTATCAAGAAGTAACAGTAGGCCAGAGGTACTCCACAGTCTGTTTTTTCACAATTGCTGGGTGCAAATAATGCAGACTGGCTTATGTAACAGTATCGCAAGAGATGTCTTATATCATCATCTGACTTATTTGCTAACTTGACCATGGTTCATCATCTTCATGTGATGTGGGAATATCATATTCCTTCCTCCAAATATAAACTAGAACTCTTTTGTACTTCTGCATTTTCTCCATTGTTATCAGCAGATTTATAATTTCCTTTGACGAATGGGCCTTCTGTGATAGCTAGGGTTTATTTTATTAATGCATGTCTAAAATTTCTACTTGCTATCTTAACTTCACTCCCAGGTTCTTCTTTTAACAGATTTCTGCCATATGCTGGCAGTCGCCTACCCTGTGGCAGCCTGTTACAAAAACCTGTCTGACAGCTACAAATCAATCCTCCAGGAAGGGGCTTCCTGGAAAAAAGGCCACTCACACATAGCAGGACCTGAGCTACCTGCAACCCAGAAGGCACCAGGGCCCAGTAATTGTTTGCTGAGACCATCTGTATGTGTATGGAGGGTTTTAGCTGTGGTGGAAAACATCTCCATGATAAGCTGTGCACGTTTGGGTTGAGGGAATTGATGATGTTTAGGATATTCATGTGTGTGAGCTGCCTGTGGGTGCTGTTGGTGCACCGACTGACCCCCTGGGAAGCTGAACATGTCTTCAGCAGGGAGGTAACCCGGCCCGTGATGTCCACCAAGCCTTGAGGTCAGGCTGTGGGTTTGCACGAGCCTGCCAGATCCTGAGAGCGTGACATTCACCACAGCCTCTGTGACCACTGTCTCAGTGGAGAATGCAGAGGAAGGGCTTTTTGCACAGGCCACAGAGGTGTAAAGGAGGGGAGGAAATGGCTTATACACCCTGCCTTCAGCACAATAGCAGAACCTAGGCTTGGCATGATTCTTATAAATCAAGTATACTGATTCGCAGTAGCGGGGAAAAGATAGGGAGCACAAGGAACTCCTGGCTCCTGGGTACCAAGTGCCACTGGAGGTGCTCTGAGCACTGGGGCCATGTCTGTAGCTGCACATCTCCAAGGACAGGGGTGCCTCATGAAGCTCCTATTTCATAGCTGTCAGCTCCTTGGGAAAACTCAGGATACCTTAAGGCATCTCAAAGGCAAAAAAATGCAAATTGTTAGGCATTTGAATTAAGCCCATTGAGCAAGAGTCAGATTAATACACCATAATTGAGGAAGCTAAGTGGAGATACTTTATTTGCAAATAAAGCTTCCTTCATAACCAATGGAAATCTAGGGAAT
The DNA here is from genome assembly GCA_013397315.1 of Donacobius atricapilla. Classification (NCBI taxonomy): domain Eukaryota; kingdom Metazoa; phylum Chordata; class Aves; order Passeriformes; family Mimidae; genus Donacobius; species Donacobius atricapilla. Next base: position 1,105,403 of record WBMY01000362.1, on the reverse strand, counting down.
GCAGCCTAGTAATTTGATAAAGAATAGGGAGGTGTGTTTGGGTAAGCTGAGTAGCTCTTTTGAAATATTGACCAGGCATAGGACACTTTTGCCTCAACAGAGGCACGCTGTGGCTGGTCAGGTACCTCACCTGGCCTGTGGCTGCTGCTCCTGGGCCGCAGGGCCTGTGTTATAGCTGCCCTCCCTGTGCAGATGTCACCGATGCAGCATCTTAAATAATATTAGCCATTTATGTGTGCAACAGGAAAGCCAAAACCAAGCCCTAGAACTCCACCACAAAGAACATTACCCAGCTAGCCCACACAGAGACATTTCAGTTTCAGTATATTAATCTGGAGCTGAATGTCACTTGCTGTGTTTGATGCAGGACTCAGATACGTTGAAACAAATGTTATTTCCAAGCCTAACATTGTGCTTGGTTTGTTTGGAAAGTAACATTTCTAGACTGCACGTCAAAATGTAGCTGCTCTCACCACACCTTTACGTGGTTTATTTTTAAGCTATGCAGGATATGTCCTAGACTCAGATGCTCTATTGGTAAAAGCAGAATGTACCAGCAGTTTTCTGTCCTTTGCACCACTGAGACCTACAGTGTCTTCACATAATTTATGCACATTAGTGACCACAGGGAGAGGAGAATATTAGCATACCTAGCAAGGTACACCATGGCCTGAAGTGAAGGAGGCATACTGATATCATGTGAGCAAGGAGCTGCAGCACTGTATGATTGTCCCTTCTAAATTACAGCTTCTGTTGCTTCAGTTTTGCTGTGCTTTATTCCTAATGTGGAGAGATGTTTTGCAAGAGGAGAAAGAGGAAATTGCAAAGACTTTCTCAGGCACCAGTCTGTTCACATCAGAAACAGAGAGTCGTTCTACTTCTGCAAATACATCAGTCCTGATCAAGGCAAAATTCTCTCCACTTTCCTGGAGGAGAAATTCACTGGAAATATTTTGTGGCATCAGTGAGTTTTGTGTGAGCAGAAACAGAGGAGAAATCCCTTCCTTTTCTCAGCCATTCAACATGTCACCAGATAATTCTGGCCTGATGCCCTGGAGAAGACTCAGCTATGAATGTGGCTGAATAATTATTTGGATATATTATAACTGTCAGGAGAAGATTTCAAATTACTTTATGAACATCAAGAAAGTAACTTTCATAACACTTGGTAATGTAAAGGAAGGTGAAGGAGAATTCACATCCTGAAAATAAGTGGCTGGCTCAATTTCGAAAAATATAGGGCTTGGAAAAAATAAATGAGCTGCCTTATCATTGTACTAAGAGCAAAAAGAACCATAATATTAAAAAAAATAGAGAGACAAAATAAACACTGACTGTTTACAAATCAGAGATTAGAACAGCTCAAACTCTTCAGATTTTTGGCAGCTGGAATGAGAGCTTGCAGGCAGAGACAATTTTCTGCTGCTCTGAAGCTTTTAGTACCTTGTTTCACTGGTGATTGGGTAGCTCACATGTTTTCTAGAAGTCTTCCTATAGATTTCCATTTTTCAGTTAACTGTATGCTTTGTGACTATCATTTTTTTATTACCATTATTATCTGTTCTTGATATGCAGATAAATATTATAGTAGAGCTGACTGATAAGCTTCAAAGATGCTGTAATTCCTCCTATATTCCTACTTCATACTGCAATGTTTCACAATACATGGTCCTGGCATCAGCTCTACTCTGTAACTCCACAGCATCTCTTGTGCTCGCTTATTCTGATCCATCCTATACCATACCTCTTTCTGCCTTATGTGGGTTATGGATATAATTTATTGTTTAAATAACTTTGTTTCTTGTAAACCATCATGTCAATTTATGATTAGTAAAATTATCAAGAGGTGAGCCACAGACAATGCCTCCTGTTTCCTTATTCTCAGTTTAAGGTTTGCATATTTTCATTAGGACAGATACAGTTTGATATTTAAACTTCTCTTGAAAATGCTGCGTTTTGGATACGTTCTTCAATCTAAAGTGGGGTGTTGGGGTCTGGAATCCTCTGTATTATGTCTGTCACAGAGTGTTTGTTCTTCAGAGCTAGACTGCAGGGTACCAGACAGCTTCCCCAAGGAGACAGCACTCCTTTGTTCAGTTCTGGCTCTGTTCTTGGCTTATTAGTTGAATTCTTGGCACAGTTGTTGGACAGATGTCCACAGCAGTCACAATCACAAGACTGTTTTGGGTCTTCTGGTTGTTAGGTTTGGTTTCTAAGGAGCTTTCAGCTCCCTTTTCATTGTCTGTGCCCTTTTGAGAAATAGCTGTCCTCTCTACCACCTTCCTGAAGGGTGAGATGATTTTTCTGCATATTTCTGATCTCTCTCATGCCAATAGCATTGCTATGTCAAATAATTCCGTTATATCAAATCCACAGCTATTTCTTGTTTAACCATTGGAGAAAAGGTAAAAGCCCCAAAATGCAGAGGTGCTATCTCTGCTGAGTTTTTATTGTTTGTACTAGCTTCACCTGAGTCTTGCAGGAAGTCCCAGCAAAAATCATGGTGAATGTACCAGGCAATGGTTTGAGAGCGATGAAATATGACACAATGACTCAGGTGCTACGAGCCAACTACAGTTCATCATATGACTACAGAGAAATTAGCTGAGGCATTCCCATAATGACAATAAAACAATTTGTATAACATATTTTAAGAGCAGTGATGATAATGTAAGAATGTTTTTATTGGTTCTATGGAAGGCCCATCTAGCCCAGTACTTTTCTCCAAAATGTTCAAAGTGGTGAATGTTCTGGAGGAAGAAGTATTGTATTTTTTTAATTGATGATGGGTTTGTCTGCTTCAGGTTTTCCCAGGCTCACTTGAAAACTGATTGAACTCCTAACATCCACAGTATCCTGAAGCAAGGAGATCTACAGCCTGATCACACAATCGCCACATTTTTGCAGTGTGGTATCTTGCACTAAAAGGTTTCCAGGCTGTGAAGCTTGATGGATTTTTCCTATGGCATGAGGCTGTTCTCAGATTTATCCTTGGTTCCCTTGCTGATAGTCACTAAATGTTCTGTTTGCAGTTTTACTATTGCTGAAAATTGAACCATCAGATTTTGGAACCCATACTATCCAAGCTCCCATTCCTCAGTGGTAACAACCAGCTCAGGACCCATTTTATTTGCTGTTAGGAAGGTTTTTGCAATTATGTGCTCTGCATTTCAGCTTGCTCTGTTGCTCAGTATTATGAAGTCTCTCCCCACACACAGTATTTATCTTCACTACTCCAAGTAAGTCAATATCAGCACATTTTTTCATCTTCATTCTCACAGTAAGTTTTGCATTATAGTACTTTTATTAAGTTTTTTATGGCTATGTTGAATAGCTTTAATGCAATGCCAGGCTCCAAGGAAGGAAAATGCCTTTCCTCATAGCGAAGACTCTGTTTAACTCCTGTCTTCTTTTTCCCATCTTTTGGCTATTCTTTTGGACATTGGTGATCAGTTCCTTGTAAAGTCTTGAAAAGTAACAGCACTGAAGGTGTTTTAGAAAGCTGAAAAGGCAGTATGTGCTGAATCTCCCTTTTCACATGCCCGGTGACTCCTTCAGGGAACTTCAGTGGATTCACTTGTGAGGGATAAGTCTTCTTTCTAAGAACTGTGCTGATTCCTTCATAACACATTATTGCCTCTCCTAACTGTTTTATTACACTCTGTTCATTCACTCTGGTCCAGATGCCACACCTGTAGAACCCTGACTTGTGGAACAATTAAAGAAAAAACACAATCACATTTATTGCCTTTCTCTTCTCAGAAAAAAACGCTGCTTTTAAGCCAAAGGTTATACACCACAATTTGACTGTATTACCTTTGAACTCCTGGGAGAATACAGTCTTGTTCAGGTGAAAGGGTCTTGCATGGGAACTTCCCTATCTCTCTTAGAGAAGTAAGATATTTATTCAGCTTTTCTGTAACGCTTTCCTATGATCTTATCTTCTCTGAGGCTAACTTTAAACTTTAATCACATATTGACTCTACTGATTCCCTGGTTTGCTTCCTGCACTTGCTGCATTTAGAAAAGGATTTGCTATCAATTTTTGTACTTCTTGCAAGTTGCTTTTAAACAACAGTTCTGGCCTATTTTGCTTTGCTTTTAAAAATTCATTATTATATATGTATTTGCATATGCATTGGGTTTTAAAGGACACTGTGATAGATTCCACATCTTTGAAGGATGTAAAATATCTGCTCAGGTTTGCTCAGTTCAAAAGGAGGATTGCAGTGAGGAGCTAAAAGCAGTGTTAAAGAGAGTTAAAGTCATCATGTTAGCAAGTGTTTAAAGGTAACTGTGGGAGCAACAGGGCAAACGCAGCCCACATATGAAGAAGGATTTGAGAAAGGGCATGAGGATATCATTAAGGTCAAAGGGCAGGATGAGAGTAATTCAGTATTCTTGTTGTTAGGGAACAAAGCTGGAAACTGCCTGATTTCCCTAGCAGTACTTGCCACCCACACCAGCAACTTCAGCTCCCTCCACCAGGCAGAGTTCTGCAATAGCTCCATGCTTCCTCCCACTAGAAGGGTTTTGGTGCTGCTGAGGCCCTCAGCCCTGGGATGCTGCTCCTTTTGTTGTGCCCAAAATAAAGCCTGTTCCTGAGACATGTCTGCTTTCACATTCTTCTAATGATGATTTCATATCTAAATCCTCCTACGTGGTACTGAAACCTGTAGCCACCGAGCTTGCTGGTGTTCTTGCCTTCACAAGCATGTCTGCAGCTGAAGAGCTCTGAAAGGCTGTATTGCTGGGCTGCATTTTGTGTCTTGTCCTGCACTCTTCTTGGTGTGAGGCATCTTAAAAAGGCTGTAGTTATGTGAGTAGTAATTTCCTTCTGGAAACTTCACAGCCCTGTAAGTTATGTTGCTTTGACAAGATGAAAATGTTGTTAGTCACTAGCAGCAGACTGGAATTGTTCTGATGATTTCCATTACCGTGCAGTTTGCTGCAACAGACTGGAAGGAGTAGGAGGAGATCACAGCACAGAGCACTCAAATCATGAGTTATATGTTGGAGGTTTAGCGGTGGGTTATTTGGGATTCTCTGCCCCTGCAGCTGAGGCTATCCTGTGTTTGCTCCGTTTCAAAAGTGAAAAAAACCCCAGCGCTTTACCTTGAGACGAGTTTCATTGCCACTAAAAATTTGGTCTTTACTGTCATTCTAATCATATGCTTAGTGTGAAACCGGATTTTGGATTTTAGGGAAATATTCCTCTGGAATCTGTGATGGAAACTGATGTTTCCATCACAGATGAGGTCATGTGGGAAGAGTTGATACTTCATACAACTTAACAAGGGCAGGCAAGTTAAAGAAAATACATTCTTCTAGTCTCAATAATGGCCTTCTCCTCAGTTAATAAGTATAATCATGAGGTTCAGAAATCCCAGCCATTCACAGTGTGGTTATTTCCTCTGAAAACAAGGTAGGGGACAGATTACTTTCTTGGAATTTTTATGAAACCCTGTTTTTCAAATGCTGTTCATGTTCTTTCTAGATATTTCATGCAACTGCAAAACACGTTAGCCAAATGGAAATCCCTGACTTTCCCATTACAGATCTCAGTAGCGTAGATGCCAAACCCAAATTATAGCTGCTTCCACACAAGCACACTGAGAGCCAGGCAGGAGAGAGAGTTGTTTGCTGTAGAGAGGAGTGATACAATCTGCTTGCAAATGCAGCACAGCACAAAAGAAATGGAATAATCTGTGATGCCAGCGACAGTAATGACCGCAGACAGATCCCTTTCCCCTTGTCCTGCACATCAGCAACTCTGTAATATTGAAGACAAGGAGGGATGTACAAGCTGTCAGCCAAATACGTTGGAGAGGTATTCGTGAGTTTATTTCCTTAAAGCTTCAGACAGAAAGCATGACAGAAATAGGCAAAATGCCTTCACGAAGCCTTGCTTTTTCTGGCATGCTTCCTCCATCCATAATGGATTGTTCTGTCTTTACAGGGACACACTTGGGCCCTGGAATTGGTTATGTAACAAATTAATTGCAGCATTTGTCAGCATTAAAAAACAGTAACAAAAAAGCCAAGAAGGAGGTTGTATTTTTACAATTCCTATAAACACAACAGAATATTGCTAATGAAAACATTTGTTCTTTTTCACATTTCTTTATCTTTGGAATTTAAATGTTTTTCAATTTTCTCTGGCAACTCTAGTGAACAAAGAAAGAAAAATGCCCTCTTTGTACCTAAATATATTGTCATTTTAATGCGTGCCTGTTGAGCAGGACATCAGAATCCTTTTACCTCTTGTGGCAAGGAGGAAGCATGCCATGTATTGATGTGTACTGCCCTGTTACTGAGAGGCCCCATTAGGGCCCCCTGTCTCTGGAGCCAGACTCGTCTGCATTCCCATGGGAGAGCAACTAAAAGAAAGAGCAGCAAGCAAAATCCAAAGTGAGCACGATTCTGAGGTAAACAGCAGAATGAGAAATGCCTGAGCACATTTAAAAGCTTAGGTGTGTTGCATATGTAAAAGGTAACCCAGTCCTGAATCCCACAGTCAGGACTCCTGCTGGTATCACAGTACCAGATTTTCATCTGTCACTTCTTTATTTCTGTAGTTATATCATTCTCTGATGCTTTTCAAGCAAAGTACAAGTATCTGAAATTTCACACAAATGCTTTCATGCCTTGAGACCGTTCTTGTGCTCTTTGTTTTGTTGAGTAATTGGCAGAATACAAATAACCAAAAGAAAAATCACCAAGCCCCCTATTCTTATTCCCACTCCAGGTTTGCACTTTGGATGGTACCTGATTTGGTGCAGACAGCTTTCACTGGGCTCTTTATGATTCCTTGTGCCATTTGACTGAATAATAAACAAGAAAAGAAACTTTCCTGGTGCAGCTGGAGCTCAAAGTGTGTAGTGAGCCATCACAAAGGGGAAATCAGGTATAAGCAGAAATTGTGCAGGAAACAGAAAGACTGATGGCCAGAGGTAAACTGTGTCTCAAAGCCAGGAAATTATTCTTGCCAAGTGTCAGCTAAATTAGACATGGGAAGCAATTATAACAAATAAACCAAGGCTTTGCGAGCACGTTAAAAAAAAAAAAAGGAGAACCAGGAAGGAGGAAGCTGAGCCACAAGGCATTGAGGGACAGTGTCTTTCTCAGAATTCTAGGTGAGCTGGTTAATGAACTCACAAATAAGTATTTTCATAAGTCTGTTATATTTGGAGTCTAGTTCAGCTAAAATTTACATCCTGTTTTTCATAATGAGGGTTATGCAAATTCTGTATTCTAGAAGAACAGAGGTGAAAGCAGTATCAGAACTATAGTCTCTTCAATCTGATTTACCATATGCAAATTTGAAGAAAAAAAAGTTATGAAGCTGTAGAGATAAATGAGAAAAACCAGATTTTTTTTCCCCAGAAGTAGACCATGTCAGACTAACCTGATCATTCTATTTCATAAGAGCATTATAGGTTATATTTACTGATAAAATTAGGTTGGAATGTTCCCTTACAACAGCAGATTGTTGTAATTCAAAATAATTGGATGGCTTCAATGACCACCAGGCCTGCCAGGGTTCAAGAAGCATTCAAACAGTGCTCTCAAGCACATGGTGTGATTCTTGGGGTAGTCCTGTGCAGAACCCTAAGTTGGACCCCATGATTCTTGTCTGGGTCCCTTCCAACTCAGGCTATTTTATGATTACATAATTTCAAGCGAATATATTATGTGAACTGATAAAAGCTTCATATTCAAGTAACGAGTTTATTAGTTTGAGACAACTGAGAAAGAGCAAGCTCATAAAATAACTATGATTTCCTGATGTTACACAAGTGTGATCCTAAAAAGTACTGGGCACAGCTTTTCCAGGAGGAATGAGCAAGGCTCTGAGTCCTCCCAGCTGGATCGCTGCATGCAAATTATGTCACACACAAAGCTTAGCTTGTACAGAAGCAAAATTCAACTCAGAAGGGAGATGGAGAAGGGTCTGTTGCCCTGTAACACAGTTTGTATCAGGGCTTACACTTTGGTTTGGGGGTGGGGAATATTTTCCTTGTGGAGGACCAAGTGTGCCTTTCCAACACGTTTGGCAGATAACATGCTCTGCTATCCAGTAATAACACACACAGCAATTTTAATCACGGGCGGTACCATATAAAATGAAATCACAGGGCATAGTCAGCCAACAAAGTGAAGGTTCCCCACACCTGCTTCAGCTTAATGCACTAATCTGCCTTCTCTGGAGACTGAAAGTTCTGGGTTTAGTCAGGCAGGAAAATAAATGCTGTAATTTCCACCAACAGTCAGGATGTTCTGACACAGAACACCAACCAAAACTGGTGGAACAGCTACATTCATACACTTTCCTGGTTGTGGTCTTCATATGGGACTTGTGTTACCCAGCCTGCCCACGGCTGTACACAGCTCTCAGTCTTTGTGCAACAGAAACCTGAGGCTGCTGTTGGCTGCAACTGTGAGAAAGCTTAAGAAACTTCATTTTCCTTAGGCCCTGCCAGCGCAATGCCTTCTTCATACTCAGAAATGATCTTTCTGTTTACATAGATTCCTTCGCATCCAATAGCAGGTGTTAACAGCACTGTGTTTATGTTATAAATCAATCAAAGGTCACCACCAAACCCCATTTCCAGCTTTAGTCAGTCTCTGTTGTACTTTAAACGCAGGGATTTTAATTTCACAGAACAAAACCCCTCCCTACTGTATTCAGAAGAGGGATTCTCTTTGCTGTTTCATACTACAAAGTTCTGTGAATGACAAAGAGAAATACTAATAAATAGCATTGACAGGAAATATTGCACTACCACTGTATTTTCTGACCACAGAAACTACTCTTGTACCACCATAAAGGTCAAAAGCTTTAAAACTAGGTTGAAGTATAAGCTGCATAATCACTAAAGAAATCTGCTTCTTTTATTCAAACAAGCCTCAGAATGACACACAGATCAATGTTTTAGTAATACTGCCTTATTGAGTGCTCTCTTTTCAGTTACATTCTTGTTACAAAAGTAAATGGAGTTAAAACAGATCACTTTGTACCTTTCAGAATAGAAATTATTTAATATTAATAATTTTTACAAAATAGTAATGATTTCTACAGGACAAAACCCACATTTTAAGTTGCAGGACATTTTAAAATAGGTTTTTCATATTTTTTCCTATTTTGCTTCCTCATACTCTTAAATGTAATTTTGATTTTTCACTCCTCTGTTCATATCACAGAATAAGCTGAGTTGGAAGGGACCCACAAGAATCATCGGGTCCAGTTCCTGGCCATCCCCAAGGGTCACACCATGTGTCCAAGAGCATTGTCCAAATGCTTCTTGAAGTCTGTCAGGCTTGGAGTTGTGACCACTGAGGTGCCTGTTCCACTGCCCAACCACCCCCTGGGTGAAGAGCCTTTTTCTAATATCTAATGTAAACCTCCCCTGACACTAAATGGTTTTAATTTTTATCACTAAAAACCACATAAAATTACAAAAACAACCCCAAACCCCTTCTTTTGTTGTTACCACAACGCCTTCCCTCCCCACCCTCCAAACATCTGGGAAGTAATAAAAGGCAAATGGAAAAACAAACAAAAGCTCAGTAAATTTCAAAATCTTGAATCAAATAGAAGTATATCTTAAATTAGCATTTAACACCTGGGGCAATGCCTGCAGGGGCTCCCCATGGACACAGGACACCTCGGGCAGGATCTCCATGGGCTCCCCATGGACATGGGACACCTCGGGCAGGATCTTCATGGGCTCCTCANCCTCATGGCCACGCGACACCCAGAGCAGTATCTCCATGGGCGCCCCATGGACACGGGACACCCAGAGCAGTATCTCCATGGGCTCCCCATGGACATGGGATACCTCGGGCAGGATCTCCATGGGCTCCCCATGGACACGGTACACCTGGGGCAGGGTCTCCATGGGCTCCCCATGGACACGGGACACCCGGAGCAGGATCTCCATGGGCTCCCCATGGACAAGGGACACCTTGGGCAGGATCTCCATGGGCTCCTCATGGACACGGGACACCTGGGGCAGGGTCTCCATGGGCTCCCCATGGACACGGGACACCCGGAGCAGGATCTCCATGGGCTCCCCATGGACAAGGGACACCTCGGGCAGGATCTCCATGGGCTCCCCATGGACACGGGACACCTCAGGCAGGATCTCCATGGGCTCCCCATGGACACGGGACACCTGTGGCAGTGCCTGCAAGGGCTTCCCCACGGCCACAAGACACTCGCAAAGGAACGTCGTGGTTTGCAGCTATGCTACAACCTCCTTTCTCCCTGCCCCTGGTGCCTTCCAGGCAGGCACCTGTGTCAGACCCTGCTGCCAGTCAGATAAAACCCGCTGCCCCGGTCACGTCCTCGGGGGCTGCAGCTTCTGGAGGTGGTGGAGTCACGGTCCCTGAGGTGTTTAAGGGAAGGCTGCGCGGCACCCAGCGCCATGGTCTGGCTGACACGGGGGTGCTCGGTGACAGGTCTGACTGCCCGACCTGGGTTCAGGGGTGCTGTGCCGGGGGCAGACAGAGCCGAGGCAGTGGCTGCCGGCAGCGGGCAGCACGGCTGGCAGAGCCGACCGGCGNTGCCGGAGGGCGCCGGGGAACTCCTGGGGTGAGTCACGGGAGCCTCGGGAAAGCGCCGGGCCGGCCCCCGCGGAGCCCCAGCGCCGGGCGGGGATAAGCGGCGGGGCCGGCGGTCCCCGGAGCGGCCGCCCGGGATCCCTGGGGAAGGTGCGGTTCCCGCGGCTCCGGGAGAAGCAGCGGGAAGACGCCTCGTGTCCGCTGTTCCAGGGGTTGGCGCCTTCAGTTCGGTGCCGCTTTGCTCACCTGCAGGTGAGGGAGGTGGGATGGAGTAAAATGATCGGTGAGAGTCCGCCCGTGGGGAAAGGAAAGGCTCTCCTGGGGGCAGAAAAAAGGTGTAGGTGCTTTCCTCTGGAAAGGGAAGAATGAAAGAGCTGTATTGCCCACTCGTGTTGAGCCGTGGCTTTGGTGTGGAGTTGGGAGCATCAGGAGGCATTTCCTAGCATGTTTCCAGTGATATATTTATTAGTTAGAGGATGAGGCAAGACTTTTTAGAGTTGGAATATAGCAGTGTTATAGGTAACACTGTGTTTCAGTGCCTATTACCTCTGAGGCGGCCTGGACTCCTTCATAGGCTGCTAAAATTTCCTTCTCTGTTGGAGTGTAGTTGGCTTCAGACCCTCGATAGCTTCGACTCCAGAATCCCAGTGGTCGGCCTCGTGTCTCACCCTTTGGTGGAGAACGTGGACAACGATCCCGCTACCTCTCGCATAGGATACAAATTCATTGTGCAGGGTTTTTTTTGTGTGTGTTACTATCTACTTTAACCTTGGATGCCCCCTCTTTACTTGGGTCGCATCTGTCACTTCAGTCTAGGTATGAAGTTCGTGTCTCTCTGCAGGTGCAGGCTCTGTGCGAGCTATCTGCTGTGCCTCTGGGAGCAGCAGAGAGCGAGGACACCTGCCATGTGCTTATTTAATTTGTCAGCTTTTGTCCCCAAGTGACCAGTGCAAATTGGATACTGCTATCCCAGATGAATTGAGATGCTGGATAAATGTTTCCCCTCCTACAGGGAAGGCCAGTCTGCTAAGACCATTTGCTGGAGTCTTGATGCTGACAAAATACAGGTCAGCGGTGGGGCTGAACCAGCCTCGTGCTGTGCCTAAATTCATCGTTACAGGTGCAGTAGCTCCTGAGTGTGTCGCAGTCTCCTGCCGATGCGTGTGCTTGGTCTGGCTATGCATTGAAATTTCCTCTTGGAAATTAGTGGCATTAAATTGGTATGTTTCATACTGCAAGAAGCAATTTTCCACTTTTTCTCTGCTCTAAGTGTTAGTGTGTCACAGCTTATGAAATAAATTTAGATCTGAATAATTTTACATCTCTTCTATTTATTTTTGGTTGTATCGCTACAGGGAATGTAGAGCTGAAGGCTCTGCAGTTTATTTCCTTCACGCACCTCTTTCACGGTTTAGACAAAAGCAGAATTGACTTGCTGTTTTTCTTTTAGGCATAACACATTTCTTTCCCTTCCTGTTGCAGTATTTCAGAGCCATCTTGCTGTTGCAGGGGAGCTGATTAATAGATACCCCTTGCCAATATTCCATTACTGAGGAGTCAGTACTGGGTCAGCTTAGTGGTGGGTTAAATACTGCTTCCTGTTTGTAATTTTTTTGTTTTAAAATCTCTCAGCTTTCCATAAACTTTTCCACAAAGCATGACAACTTCATACTAAGAGGTCCAGAAAATAAAGAGTTTTTTAGGAAAAGTTATAAAGGAGATGTTAGATTTTTAGAAAAAGTTGTAAAGCAGAGATAACAGTTCTAGGAAGGGTTTGAAGGTATCCAAGCAGTAAGAATGAACGCACCAAGATAAGAAACCTTGGCAGGGCCGTCTGAGCAAGAATTCCTGTGTTTGAGGCAAATCTGACCAGCTGACTGTGAATCTGTAAACTCCTACAGGTGCATGAACCCCTTGTACTTCAAAGACCAGATTTCCAATCTAACATTGTTGCTAAAAAATTTAGCTTGTCTACAAAAAAAAGCAAAATAGGGGGCATGAAAAGTCTCCTTCTGCAATTTCTTAAGTGGATATGAAGCAAGTCTCCTTTGACAGAAAACCAAACATAGCAGCCACTTTGGTAATGAGTGCTAAGTAGAAATGCAAATGCCTTAAAAAGTGTTAACTTGTTCTTTACAGTGCCGAAACACAAACATGGATGACCAAAAGGCATGTACATATTTGTCATTTTACCCGTAGGAACGGTGCCTCTGACACTCAAACCTGGTGGTTGTAATGTTGCTCTTTGCCCCAGAGCCCTTGGGGTCGCTGGTGCATTTATTGCTCTGCATTCCCAGGTTGCAGGAATAGAGAGGTGTGTGTTTTAAGCTGACAACATTGACTTTGTGTCTGTTTGGCATGGCATGTTAGACAATGGGTAGCTTATGCTTTTGTCAGGCTATCCAACAGTTTCATAAGTTGTTTGGAACGTGCAGCCCTGCAAGCATTGTGTCCATTAATGGTTTCTGGCTTAAACCCTGATCTTAAAAGTACTTGCAGATGTAAGTAACCTCACTATTTGTAAACTTTTAGTTTGTATTACTGAAGGATCAGGATCTTGGCTTGTTCGCTACTTCTGTTGGACCTTGCAGAAAAGTTCATAGAAGCTCAGACTCTCAGCAGCATTGATTAATAGTTCTATAAGGAATGGTGAGGACTCCTAACAGCTACCAGGGAACAGCCAGAAAAAAATGGTTTTGTTTAGATTCAAAAATATTAGTTGATACAATGATTCTTCCATGATGTCTTTTGTCTTCCAATAGGGATTTTTTTATGGAAGGGAGAAAAGAACCTCTCGGATGTTTATTCCCCTCTTGTGTAGCTAAGCATTCCTCTGGACTTTTTTTTTAAGGTAAACTTACTCCATGAAGGCATTTCCTCATAACGTTTCTTCACAATTGTCTTGGAACCTGTACTGTAGTGGAACAGTGTTGGGAAGGGAGTTTGAGAGTGTAGAAACTGGGGGGATTTAAGGCAGCCTCCAAGGTAATCTGACGCTCACTCATTTCTGTAAATCTAGTGTGTATAAAGGAAATGTGTATTTATTATACTGTTATCACATGTACATATGTTACTGTCTGTTCCTCCAAAGTTTATGAACCGTGGCTAAGCCTTGTTAATCAACACCCCTCACCTCCTATCAACACTGCTTCCTTTATGCTGGAATGACTAAATGAGTTATGCCTTTTGTGATGTGTTGAGGAGAGAATTTAAAGCACTGAAATTTTGGTCAGGTACACTGGGTATGGTTGTAAACTTTAGGAATTATTTATCATGTTATATATTACAAGCATATGTATCTCTGGTTTGATTGCTTTAGATGACTAGACCAGAGCACAAAGCAGAATTTCTCTACACTGTGCTTTTTGAGAGTAATATAGTGTCTGTAGTATTTCTCCAAGATCTGTTTGAAGTTTTTTTCAATCTTATCTCTTTTCCATATGCTTCTGTGTTGAATTTCTTAATTTTTCCTTACAAAGAAAGGGAATTGAAGAGTCTACATTTCATCTCACACATGCAGGAATTTGGAAACAATTTTTCTCAAGATAAGGGATTCATTTTAAGCAAGGCAATAGTTAGGGGGGAATGCAGGGACATGAATTCCCATGGAAACAAACCTGAATGTTCTCCCCCTACTGCAGCATACCAGCATAACTGAAATAATCTATTTTGTTTGTGTGCCAGCTCATTTCCTATAATGACTGAGTTCTTATCTCTTTCAAGGTGGTGTTATTTCAGTAGTTATGCATATCTAAATATCTTTGGCAGAAAGATACTTCAGGATGATGTACACTGCAGAGAAAGAATTACAATCACTCAGAAATCAGACCTTGGCAATATTTACGCTCCTGCAGACTCTGATTTTTAGGAGCAGAGAAGGGAACAGCGTGCATGCCTATTGAGAGGATTCCTCTTGTGTCTTTTTGCTGTAGTCATAGGCTGGTTTAACCAGGCTAACTCAGGGACACCTAATGTGTAGCTGGGGCTCTTTCTAAAGTACTCCTGACAAATCTCAACTTCACAGAAAGTGGCCATTCTGGATCTGCCTCCTAAAACAGCTCTAAAGAACTGAGCTAGATAGATGGTGTAAAATAAAGAAGTGTGGCTAAATTAAGGAATAGCTGTTTGCTGAATTTTGATGCTGGATTAACTTTCATGTCTGTAGTTGCCCTGAGGTAGGGAAAGTACGCCTTTGCTCCCTTGCAATCATTTCTTTCTGGAAAAGCCACAGGTAAAACTTCAAGTGGTCCAGGGAAAGCTTGTTTTAATCCTCTTAATGTTTGAAAATTCTCAGTGTTCAGCTGGTTATGGTTAAAGCTTTCTGGATTTTTATTTTCTTGATGCTAAGTTATAACATCAGCTGACAAACTGCATCATTAATCATGTATGACCAGAATCACTTCCATCCTAATGGAACAGTAGGTACATTTGAATCATTAGATCTCTCTTCTAGAAAATGTATATGTCTCTTGTTCCAACCCAGTTCTTCTAGTGTTAATTTGGCAAAGAAGGAACTTCCCAATTCAAATCAGCTTTATATCATTTGCTCTTAGTTAAATGCAACCACTCTGCTGTAACATAGAAAAACACAAAATTTTTTTGGTCATGGTGAACCACTTCCTTGGATATCTTAGGGCAGGAATACAGGAGTTTGGGGTTTTGTTTTTTTTAATATTTTGACTGACTAATTTATGTAGGTGGTGCTACTATATATGGTAGTGTGTGAGCACTTAAGGATGACTTTGTTAATTCCTGATTATTCCTCATTACTCAAAGTGGATTTAGGTGCCTACGGAGACTTTCACTCTCTTATTAAGCATTTAGAAAAATTAGTACCTGCACATACATTCAAGATCACTTCATGAAAACTTTATAGAGTGGTCCATGTAAACAGATTATGGCTTTTGTTGCTTGATGTAGTAGACATTGCAGCTAAACTTTGTTAATTTGTACAGTATCTTGACATGTGCATGCACAAAGGATTTGCATAAAGCTCTTCTTTGATACTCTTGATTGTTTCAGTGCAGGGAACTATATTGCAATCCCCAAACAGGAAATTTATTGAACATGTTTAACCAAGACTCTTATTTCCTTAGCCCTTCAGCTCTGCTAAATAAATGAGTGCTAGGAGAAAGTTGGATTTATGCCTTTAATCATGAACTCACTTGCAAGGACTCTTCAAACAGGAAATCTTTCACACCAGATGTTTTCCTCTAAATATGAAAATGGAATTTCTGTTGGAGCTCATATGGGAGTGACAACTGAGTGAAGTATCAATCTTAATTTTTAAAAAAATCTGGTAGCTATGCTGAGTACTATTTAACCTCTTCTGGGGAATACAAAACCCCTGAAATTTTAGAATTCTATTATTTCTGGTAGAAGCACTGCACAAGTATGTAAAGGTTGTGAATGAGGTCGCTAGGAAGAAGATGATGCCTGTATTTTAAGCAAGCATTTATTATTCTTTTTCCTCCTGTATGCCTGTACTGTATATCTAAGCCTTTCCTGTAATGGTAGGCATAATATGCAACTTGAAAAAAACAGAAACTAAAATCCCTCATCATAGTAGCTAGGGCCTTAAAAGAAGCAGAGGAGAAGCAGTAATGTGTACACCAAAAATTTACTTAAATATGCAGTTTTTAGAGTTGGCTGTTAGTATTTTATGTTCCAATTCATCTCCTGTCTTAACTGATTTGACGTTTTTCAGCACCTGGCTTAAGACTGGTTACCAAGTTCCAGTTACGTGATTAGTCCCGACTTGCTGTAGGAAAACAACCTGCATTTTGGAGTTTGAATGATATTCCTCATCCTTGCTTCTGGCAATACCTGGAAACAAAGGACTGGGAGGCAGTGGCACCAGCGTGCATGTCTGGAACTGTTGCTACCTCAGCGATCTTTCTTTGTCCAAGTGTTGACAAAAGAGGGAATTGTGCTGCAAGACTCATCATGCAAGGTGATTTGTGCATAACAGACATGACTAAAGGCAAAAGATTTCTCATTTTGAAGGATAGCCAAGTAAACAAGAGGAGAGCAAATTGTAGAAGGAAGTAGGAAAATTTAGTGTCTCTAGGCTTAGTACTTGTATGGTCAAGAAAATGAAACAAAACCGTACTGGGTGGTGGAAATAGAGTCTGCATGAATGAGTTCACTCTCTTAAAGGACAAGAATGTGAATTTAGAGGGGAGTTCAGTGCACTGAACTCCATTGTCTCTCAGTGTAAATATACTTTCTCATTGTTCAGATTAGCCAGCCTGGAACTGCCAGCAGAACTGCATCTTTTGGTGTAATTCTGCTGTAACAGATGGAAATAAGGTCAGGTCTAGTTTAGCTGGCAGTATTCCTATTTAGGTGAACCAGGAACCTGTGCTGTGCAATTTAATAATTAATTGTTAAACAAAAACAAAGCTTAATTCTAAGTGCTCTTCAACTGAAATGACAGCTTCATCTTTTATTATCATTGAGATTTTCATTTAAAGATATGCAAAATAAAAACCAGGAACCCTCCCAGGAGGGAAATCTTACTTAACATGTCAGTTCCCACTTCCATGTTCAGTTCTTCGCCAGAGAAAGAAGCTTCCTACTCTCCAGCAGAGCTTTACTCTGCTGAAATCAGTCACTAGGGTGACTTTGTCTTTACTAATGCAGCACTTCAGGGCAACATCTTACATCCTGAAACTGATTTTAATAAGTTTTACTAATTTTCATTTTTTATGTAATAGCAGCTTAGTAATGAAAAAGGAAGAAGAGAGGTGGAAGTAGAGTGTTGTGAATACCTCAGTCTTGTCTGGTGAAACATGTCATGTAAGACAAAAAAAAAAGTGGTTTTGTAGGAAGCTTTGTTTCCTTGTTCTAGTTTTAACTTCAACTACTGTAGTGGTAGATATTAATCATCATTCTGCAAACAGTCATTTTTACAAATATAGATTTTTTTTAAAATAGTCATAGAATTAGCAGTTAGATTTTTATTTGTGGTTTCTTTCAATATCTTCATGTTAATCTTATTGCAAGACAAAATCTCTTTGAAGTGGTCCTTCATCTCATGTTTTATTAGCTTTTACATGATTCTAGTAGACTTACCATGCTTTATAACATCAGCTTGGGTGACTGACAGTCTCTCTATTGATGTATTTGTAAAACTTGTTAAAACCCTACTATAAAGTAAAAAGTTTTAGTTTAAATCCCATGTCCTTACAAAGTCCACCTCAAACTCTACCTAGTTCCCCTTAACTTCCTCGGAAGTTGCTTGCATCCAGGTGCTGAGGTTGGTGTTCAAACCAGACCCTACTTACCCTTCAGAGCTAGTTCCTGCATTCAAGGAGCAGAGACTTAAATTATTAGTCTCTAATCTTGTGACAACCCTACTAAAAAGAGTAAATCATTACCTTGATGTTGCTTAACAGTAATTCTATTACAACACATCACATAATTGTTTGTCTCTCCTAGACCAAGCTGGAGCTCTGAAGAGACGTCAGTTCAATATGTGATGACTGCAGGACAGTTATTTCCTCAAGTGGAGCATCTCCTATCTCAGAGTGCTGTGGTAAGACTGAACATTGGGTTTGCATTACATGAAGTGTAATGTCTCCTAAACATTTTACACAGACCTGTAGTCACGCTGTTTTCACCAAGCATGTGTACTGAACTCAGCTCCTGATATTTCCTTACACTGATAAAACTGTACAACTTAGACACATAAACTTGTGAAAGAGCTACCCACCTTTCATTCTGTCCTGTCCCTATTCCTGGAAGGATTAACTTTTTTTCCCTACTGTTTTGTTTTTCCTGACAATGATGTAAAGAGAAATTTAGCACAAAGAAACCCAGACCATGAGCCTACAGGTCCTACTGGCAGATGAAAGGCTTATAATTAGCTAATCCAAAACTGATCTGTAAGCTTGACTGATCAAAATAAGGCACTTTGGTCTATGTTTGGGCAAAAAAGTGACCTGGCTTGCGCAGCTGCTGAGCATGTGCTGCTGTTAATTGCCTTTAATCAGTTAGGTTTAAACATTCAAGCTTTCCACTGTCATTTTTCAGTCAGTTAATCAGATTCCACTATGATGCCAGGTAGGCATGTTTCCAAAGCACTGTGTGTTTTAAGTGAGTGAAGTGGGATTTGTTTATACAGACTTTTGTACATGTTACATGGGGAAATACAATTTCTG
Source organism: Donacobius atricapilla (assembly GCA_013397315.1). Lineage (NCBI taxonomy): Eukaryota > Metazoa > Chordata > Aves > Passeriformes > Mimidae > Donacobius > Donacobius atricapilla. The sequence continues at coordinate 1,086,672 of WBMY01000362.1, read as the reverse complement.
CTGCCAAAGTGGGTGTGCCACATGCAGGAGCATGGAACAATCAGTCTTCTGCAATCTCTGGTATCTAGGAAAGAGTCCTTACCTGCAGTATGTAACTGGAGACATGCATTAGGACTGGGTGAATATTCTCATCAGAATGCTAACCAGAGAGGCTTTTCTGAGTAGACAAAACACCCATTGCAGGAAGGGCAGACAAGTCTTGCTACAAGATTAGCAGTTTTCTTCCTCCTAAAGACCTGGAAGCAGAAAACCAGCTTGAAAAATAAAATGAGGTTATATACAACAGAGTTGTCATCCTGGGTTTAGGAGAACCCAAACAAATAATATGATGATGCATAGTCTGGCACAGATGTATTGCACTCCCACCATCCATAAGCTTGTGTGGGTACTCTTACTCAGGAGTAAATTAAGCATGGCAGACTGCTGGGATTATGCTAGATAAATACTTGCTGTGTGACTGTGCAGTGGGGGAGGATGGGAAATTTGGAAGGGAAAGAGGAATATTTTAAATGTACTCTTCATGTTTAAACTAGGAGAACAGAGATAGATAGCCAAACTATTCTCTAGCCACATAGAGGAAATTACTGTATTTGCGGGAAGCTGTTATGGGAAGAACTCACAGTGAAATTCTTTTTTCCTTCAGTACTCAAAGCCTCAGTGAGTCATCTATCTCCTGCCTTCTCCGCTCCTCCAAAAAGAAAAAAAAAAAAANAAAAAAAAAAAAAAGAAAAAGCCATTATTTCTGTCCCCTGGTAAATACCACAGCTGTTGTGAGGAAGGTTGTAGTTCAGAATGCCCCTGATCCAAGTGTCTGAAGAGGCCAATGGAAACTTTGTCAGAGGGATCTCTGCATGTGGTGAATCTCACATCTTTTGCTTTGAGGTGCAGATAAGCTTTCTCATAATGATGGAAACAACAGTGATAAGATGGAATACCATGTTTCCAAATGCACACAGCACTGGATGATACCAAAGTGATTAATTCTGGAAGCAGTCTGTCATGGTGGCACAGTGCCTGCTGTGCCTCTGCTGCCAGGATGTTTCTCCATGGCTGTATGGCATCCCCATTCCTTCAGTGGAGAGCAGTTGTGCTTGTCCTCCTCCCTGCTGGCTCCTCTGCTTTGTTCACGGGTCCTAGAGGAATGAGAAGACTGCCAGGAGTAGAAGGATGTGGTAGTAGGAGAGAAGGGTGTCACAGTGCTGCTGATACCACCTGTGCACTTGCACTGGGGGGTTTGGCTCCCCAGCAGAATTGGGTTGGCAGGTGGCAAGGGCTTAGTGACAAATCTGTTAATTACTAAAGATGTACTAAATGCTCTTCTAACAAGCTACAACAGTATCATGATATTTAATAATTGCTTGGTAGTAGGCAGCTCTCTGCTGGGCAATTGAATTGGGACTTGGGTCTCTTCTAAGCTGGAGGTCTTGTTCCAAGGAATGTGTCAATCACTTGATTGACAAGCTTTGCTTATTGAGGGAAAGACAAGCAGAAGGGATTTGTAGCAGTGTCTTTGCTGTGAAATCTAGCAAACAGAAGTCTTTTTGATGGAAAACTCTTAGTTTGGCAACTTTACACAATTTCCTTCCTTCCTGGAGTGTTCTCTTCTGTTTTAGCAGGAAGCATATTAATTAGATGCTTCTAATTAATCCTTGTTCCTGTGCCTGTACCATTTCTATCTTTCTAGTCAACATACTGAGTAATTTGCCTGCCACGTGTTATTCATGCCCCGTAATTTCTATAGCCCTTAGGAGATGAAGTGCATGGCCTTAACAGAATTTTGCTCTAAATGTGCTTGCTGGTCTGTGCTAATTGAGAAGGCATGTGGAAGAAACACCTGACACATGAATCAGGAGTTTGAAGTGTCATTCTTACAGAAACAAAAGTTGTGAGAAAGCTGTCTCCCCACAGTCCTTAGTTGTAGCTATGGCATTGGGCAGACTTCCTTTCCTTTAGTTTCTTATTGCTGGAATTTTAGGGTTTTGAGCAACTCGGAGGTAAAGATCAAATATGAATTTGGCCTGATGCTCAGGCTTTAGTCCACATAAAAAGCTGGTATAAACCTGATATGTTCCTAATAATCCTGTGTTAAGAAGATAAACTGTATCACTATTTGCTATGTAACTCAAGTGACCTACAGTCTGACGGGTTTATGTTGCATATTTCAGCAAAATGGTCTAGAAAAAGAAGGAGCTTGTATTAGAATAAAAAGGGTTGATGATAGCATTCTGTAGAGCAGCCAAAATGTCAAATGAATGGCAAGTCTTGGAGAATATATATTCCTTGTGATTTCTAACTGAACAGTTTAATCTCCAGCAAATGGAATGAAAAACCATGAATTAATACAGCATTCCAAAGGAGAAAAAAAAAAGAGCTTTAAAATTCTGAGATATGCAGTACATAGGAAGAACCCTTCAACAATTCTCCTGTCCTTGCTGACTAAAGGATTATTTTTCCACATCCAGTTAAACTATAACTAGTGCACTTTGCTCTGATGGTACTGTGCCAGCTGCTGGTTCTTGGGTAGACTGCACAGGAGAGGAAGTGTAACTGGAGCAATGGATGTGACCCACAATGATTTTGTGATTGTATCAATCTTTGCTAATCTGTGAGGATGCCAAATTTAGAAATTTTTCATAAAATTCTGTAGACAAAATTTTTTCAAGTATGTAATGGGATAGTTGCAGTTTGTAGTGTTGGGCTCGTTAGGTTTTGATCTGCTGAAGATGTAGCTGACAGAAATTGGAAATAAGCCCTGTTTATTATTGAAAAATAAGAGACTAGAATGCATGAAAGATTGTCACATAGTTTCTGGAAGAAGAGGAGGCTTTTTGGATACAGTGTAATGCACTTTTAATGCTTTTTAGTACACCTCCAAAGCTGAGTTGTTTTTATGGCTGTAGAGATAAACAATTAACAAAGTGCAGCTGCACTTTGATATGGTTATTATGTGCAGTTTTTTAGAGGATGTTAAGTGGATCAGTCTGTATGATTTCATGTACTAAATAAAATACCACAAATAGCATTAAATATTTTTTTAAATGTGCAGAAAGGGTGTTTTCCTCCTGTAAACTTCAGCTTTTGTAGATCTTTTATTTTGTAGTCACAGTAGCATCCACAGCTGAATCAGTGCATCTGTGATGTTGTTTGGCTTGTGTCTGGATGAACTGTCTGTTTACTACAGGCAGTACTATCAAACTGTCAGGTTTGATTCCTTAGGGTGAAACAGGACCAATCCCATTGACCTAAATTTCTGAATTTCCTTTGTGCAAGTGAAATCTAGTTTCAGCTCCTCATTGTGTACAAGAAGTGGTTCATATTTAGAACGCCTTAAAAATATCTAGGATGTGTATAGCAGGAAGAGATTCTGTAAATCCTGTAAAAGCTCTTGCTGGAAATGTTACATGCTCCATATAAACTCTGTGTAGAACCAAAACCTGGGAAAGAAAGAATGCTATACAGACTCCTTGGACATTATGACTGTTAGTTCCAGGCAGTGCATAAGTGTGAGATTTTGGAGGCTGTGAAGAAGGAGCCCTTCTGTCATAACCGGGTCATCTCTGTAAGGAGTCTGGCTGCAGTGTTCTGAAAGAGCTTTTCAAGCAAACTGTAAAAAAGAATGGTGTACAAAGGCAGTGTATTTTTTGTAGCTCATCATGCCAAGAATAGAAGAAGGGCTGCTGACATTTATAACACACACAATTTCTTTAAGAACTGTCTATATATGTATTTCTATATGTGTGTGTATGCCTGTTTCTTTTCAGTCTGTAATAAAGAAAAGTTAGTTTCAGTGGTGAAAAGTCAGTGAGGCCAGGGATCAGATAAATGACCTTTGGACCATCTTTGTGACCATGAGAATGGAAAGAACAGGCAGGGATATAAGATGTTTGAGAAAGGATTTGGAAATAAGGAAATCCTCTATGATAGGATAGGTTAATGTGGCGCCCAGAAGCATCTTCAGATTCTAAAAGGAGAAGGAATATTCTAACTAGACTGTAGAGTAGATGTAAAAGATTCCAGCCTCCTGCTAGGTTCAAACTTTGTAATAATTCTAAAAGATGTTGATGGGAAAGAAGTGGAAGTATCTTTTAAAATGAGTGTTCCCATTTACAAACTCTTTTTTAGCTCACTTAATGGGACAATGGGAATAGCTTTATGGAGTCACATCCAAGGAGAGCTTACAGAAGAGTGTTAGAACTTGGCACAGATATAGAATATTCTTCCAGCCTAAGAATTTGCACCTCAGGGGCTTATTGGAGTAATTTTGAAGTGCCAGAGACTAAGGTCTTGGAATCTGAGATGGATTTCTGTATTTCCAGCTTTTCAATTACTGTGCACTAAGCAAGATGCGTGGCAGCATTTTTTTTTTTTTTTTCCCTGTGTTTTCCACTTCTGAAATATCAATGATCACCGACCTAGGAAAGGTTTTGATTCACATGTGCAGTACCATTGCATCCATTCCCACTATCTGTAGTGTTCTGAAATCCTTTCTCCAGAATGAATGAGTTATACTCTTACAAACACCTTCATAAGGGTTGTGTCCTGATATACAGGACTGGTCAAAAAAGGAGCTGATTTGAGAAGAGCTATGTGACATCAAGGTCAGATGGAAGGAAGAATCTAGAATTTGTATTTTAGCTCCTTGCCTTTGGTCCATCTTAGTGTCATGTGTTCGTTATTTTCACAGTATTATGCTGGGGGTTTGTACCTATTTAGAAGCCTTGCTGCAAACTTCTGGCACCATGACAGTAATGTATTGGATTAGGCAAACTGGTTTGTGATGTAAAATATGACTGTTGTTGATCATGTCTTGTGAAGTATTGCATATAAATGTCTTCTGTGCTTGAAAATAGCCCTGTGTGAACTCAGTTTTGAATGCAGTTCTGCAGCTCTGGAGACATGGGCCAATGTCAGGCTAATCCTTGCTGTTGGAGTTCATTGAAATAAGCTTTAGGGGGAATTAATTTCTTTTTAGTCATCCTTCTGAAGGAAGCAGTGATTTCCATAAAGAAATGATAATAGAAAAGGCCATTGTCCAAATTGTCTTGTAAAAGAAGCCTGTTACATGAGATTATACATTTTTATGGTTATTTTATGTGATATGAGTTGACTGTTTCCTCTCATGTCCTCCAGATTAAAACTGTTTGTTTACTGCTGTCTTTCTGGAGCAGCTTTGCAGAGTACATTCATTTTAGTTTTTAAATCTTCACTTAAAATCCCAACTACACATGATGTGCTGTTTATTATTTAATTCATCTTTTGTAGATAGTAAGCACGAGCTTACAGAGTTTCTTCTTTCTGGTGCTTGTTAAAAAAACAAAATGAAGCAAAAACCCACCAAAACCCAAAGGTAATTTGCCACCTAAGTGGCAAAATACATGGTAGCCTTAAATTCTGGTTGTTGTAAACCATGCCCTTACCTGTTTTAGTCCTTTGATCCAGTGTTTTGTGTGGTGGGAGTGGTAAAATAAAATACTTTTGCTTTACCACATCCTTTGGAGAAGTTCATACCATGATTTAAAAGGGAGCAGGAACTGGAGCTGGAATAAAGAATCCGTGTTTCTGGTGCACCTACTTACTTGCACGAGGCTTTGAGCATGAGGAGCTTCAAAGCTGCTGGAGGTGGGGACAGTCCATTAGCAATACAACCCAGTTGGGCCCTCTAATTCTATAAATCACACTTGCATGGTTATTAGCTTATTTGGATATTCTGGTTCATAGAGTTTCCAAGTCTGAGAACAGCAAACTCTGAGGTGCTTCGCTGCATAATTATTTAAAACCTGGCACCACCTAGTGTGTTGTACAGCAGTGTAGTACAGAGTGAGGCTTTGTAGTTACACTGTGTCTTTAAATTGTATCCGTAGTCTCTATACAAGCAAAATAAAAATAGAAAATCTTTGGTTTGGTTTGGTTTATTCAGTGTTTAGCAGAAGCTGAGCTTCCTCTTTGGTGCTGGGTGCAGCCATTTGCTTGAAGAGGTATATTTGCTTAACTCTAAGGTTCCTGCAGTCACCAGGAGAGGGAAACACAGGGTTGAAGGATGCACAGATGACATGACCAAATGCTTCCTGAAAAACCAGGGCTTGCTGCATTAGGATTCAATTAGTAGTTTGTTGTTGGGGTCAGTGGGTTCATGAATTTACTCACTGCATTTTTTGTTGATGGACATTCAAAAGGACATGATAAGCTTTATGTGGTTTTGTTGGTTTTAATGTCCAACTGCAGGAATGTTTTAAAATTGCTTATGTTCAGTAATTTTATTGTAGATTTGCATATTCCTTTAGAAAAAAATACTCTCTTAACTACAGTAGTCTCGGATCTCAGTTATGTTAGTTTTGTACCAGCACAGTATACAATGAGCTCATGGATGTTGTATATCTTGCCAAAATGCCTTAGTAAAAGAAAAAAATCAATCTCCTTTCTTCTTTTTTTCTGCTTGGATATTTGATGTACTTTAGATCAATATAAGTAGAATTCTAAGAAAGCAGAAAAAATATTTCCTAACAACAGACTTAACTTCATATGACAAGATGACTGCTGGTTAAATGTTCCTGTCAGATATGCTTTAAAATCACTAATGGATATTTGACCCCTTCCTATACATTTCTAAAAGCCTTCAATTAGATGTTGTTTTTACTAAAAGTCAATAGTCCATCAGCCAAAATGCTTAAAGCTGTTTCGACATCTAAACAGAAATTATTTCAGTGTCCAACAGTGCTTCCTAATCTATCAGTTTTGAGTACCTTAGTGATAGAATTGTGTGCCGTTAATCACAAACCAGCCTAGAAGTAAAATTGTTGGAATTGAAAATTTCTGCCAAGGAAATAAATCGTTTGTGGACACTCCCACTTCCAGTATCTAGGTGTATTTGGGGAAAATCCCTTTGTAGCTGTCTGCAGGAATAGGACCTTGGCAATCATGTTTTTACTTCTGCTAGTTACATTTTTTTTTTCCTGTGTTCTATTTTAAATTGTTTTACACGCACTGATGAAAGAGCCATTCATCATAGCCATAGTGGCATTTACAGTCTTTTGTATGAGGACCTTGGATATAAATAACAGTTAAAAGAAACAAAGAATGTGTTAATCTCTTTTCAATAGTAAATGGAAATGGAATGTTGGTAATGTATCTGAATTTATATAAAAAAAGACAAAAGGCAGCAAATTATCTTCAGGACTTGCCTTCTTTTTTAAGTGTTGTTTATACCAAATGCTACTGGTGTGATCTGACTGGCATGGACTTTGACCCAGTCAACTCTCTGAGTGAATGCTCCTATACAGTTTTGAGGGGCCTTTTAATTCAGTAGAAATCCGTTAAACTTGAAAAGCCACATGTAACAAAATTGCCAACATGAAAAATTATGCTGGAACAGTTGTACTGATCTTAATTCAATCCTTATTTCATAGAACCATTTTGTGTGGAAAAGACCTCTAAGATCACTGAGTCTTAACTTTCAACCTAGCACCAACTCCTGTTCACCACTAAACCATGTCCCCAAATGCCACATCCACATTCTTTAAATACCTCCAGGATGGTGACTCTGCCACTTCTCTGGGCAGCCCATTCCAATGCTTGACAACCCTTTCTGTGAAGAATTTTTTTCCAAATATCCCACCTAAATCTCCCCTGGCATAACTTGGGGCTGTTTCCTCCCATCCTGTTACTTCGTACCTGGGAGAAGAGATCGACCCTTACCTGGCTACAACCTTCTGAAAGGGAATGGGAGACAGTGAGAAGGTCTGCCATGAGCCTCCTTTTTTTCCAGGCTAAATGCCCCCAGCTCCCTCAGCTGCTCCTCACAGGACTTGTGCTCCAGGCCCTTCTCCAGCTTCAATACCCTTCTCCGGACCCGCTCCAGCCCCTCAATATCTATCTGGGAGTGAGGGGCCCTACAACACATTAATATAAAGTCTTGCATTATTTTTCAAGGCTGGCTTGTGTAAGTGAATCTGTTAAATACTTATGTTGGGAGTTTGCAGATGATTCTTGTCTTCCAGCTGCTCAATCTAATTTGCTTTTTTAGAAGCTATGAGTATAATGCAAGTACTTTGTGACTGTACTTTGATTTACAGACACTTAAGCAATATATGAGATTAACTGTATGCCAAAATCAAAATCATTATATCATCTTCTAGGATGTGCACCAAACTGTTTGATGAAACAATCACAAAAAGTTACAACTTTGTTTTAAAATTTATATGCTTATTCTCTGAGATACAGCTTATTTATTGCAGACTGGTGCTGGCTGGCATTTTTTGAAGTTCTAAGCCAGCAATATGTCTGTAGATGTTTGGAACCTAAGAGCCACAAGGGGTATAAGCAGAAACTTTGAAGCTTTCTGACTTCAAGTATTTCTTGGGCTTCTATTGAATATATATTATCAAGACTTCAGCAACCTATTTTAAGGATATGTAATAAATAAGTAAAAATATTATTAGGACTTCTTCACATCTTCTGAACTAATTTGAAGGAAAGGATGATGGTTGAAATTTAAACTATAGGAGTTCTTTTGACATTGAAAGAGGATTTTTGGAAGTTGTGGCCTTATTTCTTCTCCTTGTAAAGATGATCATGCAGTTCACCCAGCAGAAGTAATTCTGATGCATGGTTATTTGTATTTTCACAAGATCGCCTTACTTAATAGATGAAGGATTGAGGTGAGTAATTTACACTTGCTCTTTTACAATCTGCAGTTGTGAAGCATGCAGCTGACAAATATGTTATCTCTCAATATAATGCATATGTTTCCACTGTCATCCAGAAACTTGAGACTAAATTAGTTTGATAGAATTAATAAAATAATAAAACTTCGAATAATCTACTCCTGACTCAAATTTAGGACACATTCTGTTAATCCCTTACTTTCTTAAAGCCTTATTATACTGTAGACTTCCATGGAAATATATAATGTATGAATCCTTACATTATTCTGAGTGGAACTTAACTGCTGAGCTGACTTGCTGCAGCTGAAAGAAAGTGTTTTTCATGCTATTTTAATTTTTTTAGTGCGTTGTTGGTCTTTCTGCCTTTGCCTGTTGCTGTGCTCTTCATAGGCTGCTGTTATTTGCAGTCCATTCTTGCAGTTTCCTGTAAATTTGTCAGCAAGAGGAAGCGTTCCTGCTGCAGACACAGCTCAGCCCTGTGGTGAGACAAGTGAATTTATACCAGCAAGGGCAGCCTTCTGCCAGATGTGGTTGTGCCCTTGCATCCCATTAACTGATGATAAGTAGGATTGTTTTTGACTGCCAGCAAGAGCTGTTCCTGGCAGTGGCAGAGAAGACTGTGTGCTGGAATGAAATCCAAGTGTTGCTTCTAGATGCTTTGGTTCTTCCTTTTCAGGCTGAGGGATACCTTATAACATCAAAGAAATGAAGTATCTCTTTTGGAGTTAAATTCTCCCTGGGCTAGCTTGGTGCAAGGCTGCTTCTCACCACTGATTTCATGGGGACAAAGGAAGATTAATCTGAAAACCTTATACCAAAGGTCCATGCATAACAGAACTTTGCTTTGCGAAGGAGGATATATTTAATACTCTTTCACTTCCCTGGCAGACATGTCAATCAAATCCATAAAGTTTCCATGTCTTTTCAGATTCCTTATTTTCAATTTTGAAATACAATCCTTCTGGTGAATGTTTGGTATAGAAAAATTTTCAGTCTCCCAAAACTGTGAAACATCTAAACTTTAGTTGTTCCTTGGTGGAACACTTGCTTGTGTGTGTGTGTGAGGCGTCTTCTGTTCTGACTCTGGGACCATCTTGATAGTGTTGGAAATCACCAGAGAAGTCAAAATGGGATCTTGGAACTTGAAATGAAAAATTCTGCCGCATTTCTGAGTGCTAAAATGAGGAAAGAGAGAGGACAGCATGAGAAAGGTAAGAGAGGAAAAGCAGTACCTCAGGAACATGTGGTGGATAAAGGAGGCATGGTTTAATGAGACTGTTGAAGCCAAAGAGCATGGTACTAGAAGTTGTGGAGTTTGGAGGGGAAAACCAGGAGTTAGGTGTGTCTCGTGAGAAAAGGGAAAGAGGAACTGAAGGGTTTTTTCCAGTGTTACATATACTCAGTTGCTGTCATTCTAAATCTAGTTGTTTTTTTACCAAGTTGGAGAAATAGCTTGCAAATATACTACTGCAGGCTTAGAAGAATATGCTTAGATAACAGAGAACTCAGGGGGGAAAGATTTATTTGGAGCAGTGTGCCTTAAATGGATAACTGACATTGTAGCAAATAAAGCAAGTGAATTTAATTCACAAACCACTGAGCTGAGTCCTCTGTAATTATTTTCAGTGTGAAAAATCTGTTAAGCCAGTGAGACTACTGGGTACTGATCCTTATTGAAGAGCACTGGGATCTTGTGTTCGATATGCTGATCCTTTTGGCTAACAGCAGGTGTGTGATATTTATGGTTCCATTTCCCTTCCTAGAGGGCCTGGCAATGGAAGGAGTGCAAATGGGTGCCATATAGTGAGAGAGCTGTTTTTCTAGCCCATACAGCCATAAGCAGCATCTGAAATGTTACTTTCTTTTGTGCCTTGACTGTTGGGTAATTTACAAAAAGATATGTTGTTTGGAGACTTCTTCGTTCTATTTTGGGATACAGATTCATGTCCATTTCCTCAAAAATAGGTGACGCAAACTTTGCAAGAAGTAAACTTCTTGCTTGACATACTTGTATATGTTTTGTCCATCATTCTGAAGCTTGCTAGTTGGTTTCGTCTCATTCAAACTTTTGAGCCTGGAATGTTGTTTAAATCTAGACAAGTCAGTGAAACACTTGAATCCTTTTAAGAACTCCAGATGAAAATAAGTGTAAGACAATGGCATTTATTCATCATCAGTTGGTGATACTTGTGAACGAATGTGCACTGTCAGCCTCTTGAATTCGAATTTTATTGTCTTTTGTGGTTTGTGTAGCATCAAACATACCAGCAAGACTTGCTCTAAAGCATGCCTGTCCTGCAGAATTCTTCAGAATAGCTATTTTAATTGTCTTGGGTTGAAGAGGGAAGGACAAGCTCCAGCTGTGGGGGAGAAAACAGATTAAATCCTTGCAGTTCTGTGTTGCAGTGCAGGTACCTGAGGCACAGGCTCTTCAGAAGCACAGGCAGCATTTCTGAGCCGTGCCTCTGCCGGTGTGGGAGCTGGAGCACACTGAGAGGAAAAAGGACAACTTTCTTTTTTCTCCCCTAGGAAAGTGATCGATTGAAAGGTGAGCAGGAAGACAGTGAGCACTGGAAAATCCCCTCTGCTTTCTAGCTCGATGTCTGCCAGATGTTTGAGCTGTGCGGGAATTGATTTATAACCTCTCTGGGAAGCTGGGAAATCTGACCGAGATAGTGCTGCCCACTAACAGTGGGGGAAACAGGAAGTAGCAAAGGAAACCAGTCATTGCCTCGGCGTCACTTTTGGCCACAGTGCAGATGCACAAGCAGTTGGGGCAGGGTTTCTTTTCCTTTCGTGGGTCGAGCAGACAGCAGCTACAGCTGTGGCTTTCAACCTGGGAGTTCCCAAACCTGGGAGAAGCGCAGAGATGTTCCTGCCATGCCTGAGAGGGGTCAGAAGTTGTTAATGGCTCTGTCATCGCAAAGGAAACAATCATTTGTTGAAACTGTCAGCAGAAGAACTATGTGTCGATCGGGCAAGGCCACCAGGTTAGTGCTTTTTGTGGCTTGTATTTCTGTCATCTTTCTCCTTGAGGTAAAGAGCAGACTGCATCTAAGAGTAGAATATGGTATCTGGACTAAAGTACTTTCAACTCATGCAGAAATTTAGATTATAAAGAATTGGAGGGGGGAAGAGGTGAGTTGGGTGTTGGTTGAAAACTAGTCAGAAAGGAAAAGCAAGTTAAAGAGAGTAAATTTAGTTATACAGAGTATCTCAGTCAGGCTTATTTCTCTTTGTTCCCTTTGTCTTGTAGGATTTTTTTTACTTCACTGTTTGTGCTGTGCTATTAATCTTTCTGAGAGGGTATTGTGAAAGGGGCTGTTAGAGGTATTAAGAAATGGAATGTGTAACCAAAAAAAGTAGGAGAGATATGGAAAAGTATTTCAGAAGCACTGGAGAATGGTTAATAAATGGACAAGAGACCTGATAATTCTGCAGAAAGCAGTTTTAAGTTTAGGTGGCCGAATCAGAGAAATCATTCTAACTCAGAATTGCTGAGAGCATATAGGGGAAGCTTTTCCTGTTCTGCAGTGTGTAATGCTGCCTCATTTTTGGTAAAGCCTGATACTTCCGTCTCCCTCTGCATGATTTGAGGAATACATTCATTTCTGTAAGTTACGTGTTATATATGTCATGTTATTTGTAAGTTATATATTCAGAAGTAAACTGGCATCTGGCTTAGCTAGGTTTTACTTCCAAGTAAAATTTGAAGACAAGTGCTTATGAGATTACAGTTTTAAAACTTCTCAGATGTAGTTGACATAGAGAGTGTTGTTACAAATTCAGATCAGGTTTACTTTTTGTACAGCAGCTTTGGAGGCTTTTTTTTTTGTTTTTTTTCCAGCTTGACCAAAATGGGGCCAGATCATAAATATTATTAAAACAAGTGAGTACTTTTAAAATAACTATTGGCAGCTGTAGTCTCAGAGACGAGGGTAATATTTTTTTTTTGCCTATATACTGCAAGATGTGGAGATGATCACATGTGCCATAGTTTCTGCTGAAGTTAAGCAAGAACTGAGGACTCTTCCAGGATGCAATCCTTAATTGAATCAACTTGTATTTGCTCTAATTGGGCTGAACGCCAATAGCTCTTAGGGCCAAGAGGGATAAATGTTCTTCTGTAATGTAATCCAGATTTTTAATGTGGCAGGATTTTACTTTTACTCATGGAGGGACTTTTAGCCTGTAAAATTATGCCCTAGCCTTCAATCTAGCTATTCTCTATCCACTGAGTGAGGGGATAGATGAAAATTGCTTCACAGATGTATACATATACCTGCTACACAATAACAGAAGTCTGCTATCCATTCAGAGTTAGAGCTTGGTAGCAGTCCTATGAATCAGAAAGTACTTCTGTATCTGACTGGCCCTATCCTGGTTTCAGGTTGAAATGTGTAAATTCACTTTTTTTCTTGCTGTTTAACTTTCAGGGTACTTTGAAATAAAAAATGGCTCATTGTGACAATGTGTGAGAAAAGTATACTCAGGTGATAAACTTGGGCTGACTTTATTGATACATTAGGAAGACACTGCAAATTAGTTTGGTTTTCAGTCTGGCAGACTAGTTTATATATAAGAAGTTGTTACAACAGTGGTTGTGTAAGCTCTCTATCATGCTTCAGAGTGCTGACTGCACCGTTCTGTCTTCCCAAAAGCACTCCTGAATGATGAAGCACATCCTAGGAACTGCCGTTCTACTATTTCTCCTTCTCTGCTCCAAGGCCTTTCATCCCCCTCACAGGCATAGAATTGTCACAGGAATCACCTGAGAAACAAAGTGATGCAAGACTTTTCCCTGACTGCTGCCATCCTCTTCTTGTTCGGGGGGTTCCATTCAGTGGGGGAGAAGATTCCTTCAATAACCACATGCAGTGGGTTTGGGACTTGGTGGAAAAATTGATTAAAAAATATACATCTAGTTCCTTGGTGAGTGGGAAGAGGAATAAAGTGTGTAGCTATTACTAGAAGCTTTCAGGTAATAATGCATGGGGGATGTTGCCTTCTGTTTGTGACAGAGGACCAGTGTCTGAAGGAGCTTTGGCTGCCCTGAGTCAGCCCTTTCTGTCAACTTGGTTGTCAGCCCTGTGGAAGAGGCTCTCCTACACACCACAGGTGAAAAGGTGTAACGAGGGCTTTGGCTCGTAATGTGAGAATGTAACTGCATAAGAAACTACTGGGAAATATCCCTCTGTCCTCAGTAATGCCAAAGTTCACAGGCTCTGCAGTGGCTTTAGTGACTGCTATGGCACGTACCTGGTAATGCAACATCCATCTGCTCTTGGTGTGATGTGTTAAAGAATTACAAAAGGAATATCAAGAGTTGAAGGAACCATTCAGTGAGCTAAAGGCAACCATACTGTAGATGCTAAGACCACAATAATCTTTGAGCTTCCATTTTTTCCTTCTTCTTTCCCACCCCTACAATAAAGATTCTGAAGATAGATTTGTTTTGACAGCTTTCTCCCAGGAGTGTGATGCCAAATAGTAACATGTGTCCTTACAGAGCTGTTTTCTACAGTCAAGAAGAGAAGAAAAATCTGCCTGGGACTAGAGTCAGAGTACTTAAATGCATTTTAGCAGCCTAACTGAAAGATTTCAACTCAGAATACCGAAGTGTCAGCTATATGCCTGCAAATTAAAGTGCTTGAGGGGTGTACAGATGTGATGGGAAGTGTTATAAGCCACATTGAAATCCAGATAATAGGCTTAGCTGCCTCTAAATCTGTTGAAAAGCTTGGTACAATAAGTGGGCTCCCTAGTTCATGTAATGTGTACTTGGTGGCCTGGATTTCAGCTGTGTCTTTTTACTCACTTCTTTTATTCACTTAACTGGGCTGGGGAAGTTCTAAGTTTTGGTCTCTATTTTCAGGACTGTTTTATAGTAAGTAGCCAAAAGTAAGGAATGGGGAAGCAGAACCCAATACTCTGCTGTCCTTTCCTATCAGTAAAATCCTGTAGTCATGACATTGTAGAACTGGATTATTTTATTTTCCCCTGCTTGCTCCTCTGCTTCCATTTTTTTTTTTCTTTCCTGTCTGCCTTGAGATCTGGCTTTTCAAGTAGAGGAAATAATGCCCATCCAGACATGCTTTAGTGAGTAGTCTGACTGGTGCACTCGCCTATAGAAGGCAAACATGACCGAGACAAATATTTCTGATTTCTGTATTTACCTAGGGTAGCATATACCTATTGCCAGTGTTTGACTTTGGCTTCTGAGAAATTTCAACTTACTGGATGTTTTGAGTAACCTCTCTGAGAGGTTAACTCTGCCTCTTCTGATAGTTTTCAGCCTAGGTATAGAATAATAAAACAGTTTCACAGCATACTTCAGTCCTTTCTTCTGTTCTTGGAGTAAAGGTACAGAGGATTGGAAGACCTAAGATGAACTTGAAAATGTTGGATGATGCTGGAAAAGTAGCATTGGAGTGTATTTATCTGAATGAAAAGGTTTCATTTTTACTTAGTCAATTTTCTGAACATAAGTAGAAACAGACTGAAATAAATTAAGTTCTAATGTTTAAACACTGATGTGCACGTTCTTAAAAGAAGAAGCCCAGGACTTGCCTTTGCAATCCTTATTTCAAGGAAATCACTCTTAGCAGTATTGATGTGGTTTGGCGTCAGCGCCCAGATGGGTAACACTCTCCATTTCCCTTACTTCAACTTTTCTGCAAGATGTGGAGAAGTAATTTGAAGGATTAGGGGGGCAGGGGATATGTTAGCTCCTGCTACTTTTTTAAAATTTTTATTCTTAAAAGCTTAAAATATGCAAGTAGCCCCTTTTTGGACACATTGCTGTTGCTAGAAATTTCGTTGAGGAGGAGGAAATAACTCAGCTTGGAAAGATCACAGTCATTTAATAAGAACAGGGAGGAAACAGCAGAAGGAAGGATACAGCTGAGTAGACCAAAAGCAACTTACCTTTTGGTGAGCAGGGCTGTCCTGGGGGAAAATTGGGATACCATGGTGTCTTGAGATGTCTGCTATGAGAGCCTTTTTAGGGCCTTGGATCCTATCTTCTCTGGCTGTGCCTGCCTCATAACACTGGGGACCAAAACCTAATTTTTGTGATTAAGTCTTCCAGGCTGCCTAGAGAATTTAATTTAGTTTAAATTCTCTGGGTAGAAATTGCTAGGAATTTCCACCCTTTCCCGCACATGCATTATCAGCAAACAGCAAGTAGATCTAAATCCTAAACTGATCCACTGCAAGATCCACTGACTTGCATTTCTGTTTTTCCTAACCCATACAATGGATATGTACTTTGCTGTTGCACCTCAACAAATCTGAAGCGCTTCCTTATTCTTTTCAGAATGTGAAAAGCCATTTTAGGTTGGGGAGGCAAGTGTAGAGTGTTGTGCTGAGCCTCGCAATTTACCTCCCTTACTGTCCCTTTTGGGTGAAGGAGAAACGAACAAGATCCATTATATTTCAGTCTTGCATTGAAAGCTTATCAGTTCTAAACCATCATTTCTTTATCAGAAATTAATTAACTGGAACTTCGTTAGTTTAGCAGCGAAGGTCTCTAGCCCTACCCCTGATGATAGCAGACCCTTTTATGTCTAGGTCAAAATTCCCATTCTCTCCACGCATGATTTCTTTTCTCCATGACACAGTAGGACCTTTAGCCTAGTTCTTTTAGCAGCTGAAGAAAGAAAGGGCTCATAATGATATATCAGAGTAAGTTACTTCTTCAGAAATTAATCTTTTTGGTTTAAGACGACAGCAGGAAGAGTGGTAACTGTGGAGATTTTTGGTGTGGAGCATTACATAAATAATTGATATATAAATTAGATGGAAGCCTGCAGAAATCTGAGAGGAATTTTATTTGCACAGGATGCTGTCACATGTAACATCCAGTATGAAATTATATACTAATCCTTTAATTAAAAATTAAGAGTTAAATAATAAACATGTAAATACCAGGAGTAAGTAGTATTGGATGTTGCAGTTACTAAACCTTGACTTGACTCCCTTGTACAGAAAATGACATTTTCTGTATGTACATGCCATGTAGTATTTGGGAGAAGAAACCAATTTTCTTTGCAGTCACCTGCCTGATTAAGTCTTGCAGTGTTATCTGGAGTATTTTTAAAACAAAAATACTTAAGTAATATTTGCTAAGCACTTTTCCTTTGTTTCAATGACTGTCAATCACTTTTGAGAGCTGTATAAAAATAAATCGGGGCTTTTTGCACCATATTTTTTTATACATTACAAAGTTCCTGGAATCTTTGAACACCCTGTCTGTTACATTCTTGAGTGCTGAACCACATTAGTTGTTTGGAAAGCTTGTTTAAGGAAGCAAGCTTTGCTTCTCTGTACTCATTCCTTAAAGTAAAATCTGAGTTTTAAACTGTTTTTAATTATTCTAAATTGCAGAATGATGGCCTCGCAGGAGCAGGTCTGGCCAGTCCCAATGAAGGCAATTGGAGCACAAAACCTTCTGACAATGCCTGGAGGAGTCACCAAGTCAGGGTATCTTCATAAAAAAGGAGGCACCCAGCTGCAGATCCTGAAGTGTAAGTTGAATGAGGTATTAACTAAATTAAATGTTTTAAATGCTGGGGCCAGTAACAGATTTCATGTTAGCAGACTGTTGAAGCTGTTTTTCCACTTTGTACTGGAATACATTTTACTGGAATATATGTATGAAAGACTCATATTAAAAGACTTTCCTTTAATTGTTTTGCAACTGTAAATCTTAGATAATAAATGTTGTGGTTGATTTTATTTGCTTGTTTAGTTCTCTTGTCAAGTCCTTCACAAGTAAGATTTTCAAGACAAAGAGATTCCCAGGACATGTATCGATTTCAAATACTCTTTTCTGAAAGAAATCAGTACTCAGCTTTTTTTTTCCAGTTAGTTATTCTGTACTGGAAAAAATATCCCCATCTCCTACTGCTGTTGTGAAATGGAAATTTTCTCACTGCCAACATTGGGCTGTATTTAATAACAGTAATTTCTTCTGAAATCAGAGTCTATTTACATGGGGAAAAGTTAAGATTTTGGGTTTATTTATATGGTATTCACTTGGTATCCCTGTTTATACTGAAACTATACTTATATAGTTAAGGACAAAGAATACTGCATTTGATAAAGGAGGGAGTCTTGGCCTCTTTCAAAAAAAGAAAACAGGATATAATTTTATTGGCAGGATTGTGTACTTGAGGTGAAAGAAGAGAGGGAGATAATGGTTTTGGGACAGATGTAAATACGTATTTGTATCCTGTGGCTGTCTTCCTGCTATTGCTTATTCCACTAATAGAGGAGCACAGGTGGAGGTCGGGCCTGCAGTGTCTGAGGCTTCTTTTGAAGTTTTCAGATCAGCTGCCTCTCAAGGGAGGGAATCAAATATTACCCTTAGTCCTGAAACTCTGCAAAAGGACAGCTTCAGTGTGAGGCTGATCATCAACAAGCTGTCACTTAACTAGTTTGTGCTCATTTACAGTGATTCATATGATTACTAAAATTTTAAACAATAATTCTGTATACTAAGAGGTTCTAGTTGTACTGCTACCCTTGGATTTATATTTTGCTCTCTTTTTATCTTTTCAGGGCCACTGAGATTTGTGATTATCCACGAGGGATGTATCTACTATTTTAAGAGCAGCACATCTGCATCTCCCCAGGGTGCATTTTCTTTGAAAGGTTACAACAGGTAAGTGCCAAGGAAGTTGTTTAACACCCAAGCTCTTAACTCAATGCTAAGGGCAATGAAGTTAGACACAGCTACCTCTGTACCTCTGTTGCTTGGGTTAAGCATTGATCTCAGCTTCCAAGAAGTGTATTCCTTTCAAATTGTATATATGACATTTCCTGTGCTTGGCGAATGGCTAGCCTTCTTCTTCTGTAATTTAACCAGTAAAGCTGTTTGAATTGCAATGGCCTTACTCCAGTTACTGATTAATGCAGACTGCATGTGCAGATGGTTTGTCTGAAAGAATCTACATCTATCTTTGTGGTGGAAGTGACCAGAAGGAGAAAATTTATGGAGTTACTGGTTCAGCAACTGTAGTTAGTATTGAAACTGTATCAGCCACAGAGTGCTAAATGAGAAATTGCATGTGCAAAGTATCTGACTCATTTCACTAGACAGTTTTAATCTTAGTATTTACTTTGCAAGTTGGAGACAGAAATATGTGGCTTTCAAGTTAGCCAGTGCTGTCAGAATGTGAATGCAGCATAAGTACAAGGCCTACTAATACAAGTCCAGCCCAACTTTAGGGAATTGCTGTTGAAATTGATGCTAAGAAAGGTTTAATGAGAAAGAGGGAATGTAGAGAAATATCATTGTATTGATCCTAACCACTGCAATTTTACTGTATACGTACATCTTGTACTGTATAATGTTGTTAGACTTGTGGAGTAAGGAATTACCTTTTCTTAAATTATGAGAGCTTTTCTAACAGAGCACAACAATGGCATATTTTTAAGGGAATGCAGTTGTAAACACTGTAGCTAGTTAAAAATTTGTAGAAGAAACCCACACTGTAATTTGTCATGACACCAACTTCTGCTATCCACATGAATGTGAACAATACCATGGAATCTGTAAATGCTAGAGACCATTGATTCCTTTTTATGTATCTTCATTCTAGCAGCCTTGTAGAGACCTTGGCTGGAATAGAGACCAGGTCTTGATTAGTATAAGGCACAGACAAACATTGAAAAAGAATTTGAACTGAAAGAATTGTTAGACGGAGTAGTTGCATAAGGGGTTTTAAATTTTTTTTTTCCCCCCAGGAGTCCCAAAGGAAGAAATTCCTTAAACACACAAAAAAGAAAATGGTTAAGTTATGCTTGTTTTAAAATAATAAAAAATGTGCAAGCAGATGTTTATTAGGGAAACATATAAAAATGAAATTTGCCATTATTATTAGTTTTTCTTTATTTTCATGGGAAATGTGTTTTGATTTCTCCTCTGAAATAGTGACTTCTTGAAATAAAGGCCACAAGCACCCTGAGTACCTCTTGGCAGTGTGTGATTCTTATGAATTAATGTGGTTCATTAACTCTTGAACGGGTCAAAGCAGCTGTTTATAAGAGTCTGGCTGGTGGATTGACAAGGGCTTTTCCTTTTGCATTGTCCCTTCTACCACAATAAGAGAGAAGTACTGCAAATGCACATATGAGGATTTCTGTGATGATTTTTCTGGGCTTGGGGGTTATTTTTGATGAGGCAAAACTGCTTTCTGTCAGTCTTTCTGACTTGCATAGCAGCATTAACTATAGATTAAGGCCGTTCTGTATTGGTTATTCTGTTTGTCAGGGTTATGCGGGCAGCTGAGGAGACAACATCAAGCAATGTGTTTCCTTTCAAGTTAGTTCACATAAGCAAGAAGCACAGAACGTGGTTTTTTTCAGCTTCTTCTGAAGATGAAAGAAAGGTAACTTTCTTCTTTTGCATTAGAATTTTCCTTGAAGCGAAAAGAGAATCGTGGACTTCCCTAAAATCTAAATGAACTGGAAATGTAGCTGTCGCTGAAATTTGTATACCTAGTTCTTTGGGCTCCTCTGAAAATCATGTCTGAAGTTTTAACTTTTAAGTTAGTGTTAACTCAACTTGTAATTTGGGGAATGGCTGTGACATACTAGATGGCATGGGTTTCTCCATATTTCATAAATATTCCATATTTATTTGTTACCAAGGAAAAACTGATGATACGTTAAGCCTTTGATAAATGCTGAAAATTGTTCAGTGAAATCTCTCACCCATAAACATACTCTGAATATATATCTGGCTTTAGGAGTAACAGCCTGGAATTTGCAAACTAAAAATTTAATGCTTCAGTATGTTCCTACAGCATTTTAGATAGTCCAAACATTTGACTGCTGAGTCTTTTCAATAAAAAGTCATGGATAAATACTGTTTCAATGTATGTTCCATACACATTCTCTTCTTACAGAGGACAAGATACATCTGAATTTAATGATTTAAACATTGATGTGTTGAATGTTGTAAATTTTTTTTGTTTTGTTTAGAATTGGATGCTATCCTTGAGAAGGGAAATTGATCACTACCATGAGAAGAAAGAAACAATAACAGAATTCAGGTATAAACCCTTACTCTTTACTGGGTTTTTTTATCCTTTTTGCACTAGCTCTTTACAGTGGTGTTTTAGGCTTTTTGTACCTACAAGTAATTTCTTGTTAAATAAGAATAGGCGCAGTAAGACCCAAGAAGAAAAGCCCTTCCCAATTTATAATTTCAAAATATGAAGAAAACCCCAAATCTTTAAACAAAGAGCACTTTAAATGTCAGCTTTATGTAAAAGAAATGAAATCTTCTAAAATACAGTAACAACATATCTGACTGTTAATTGGGAAATAGGAACAGATTGCTTCTGCTTTTCCAGCATTCCTTTCCAGTGCTGCAGTCCTGCTAAACCGGAGTAACTCTGTCTTTTTTTCTGCAGTGACTCTGGTTCTGATGCAGACAGTTTCTATGGCTCAGTAGAACGTCCCATTGACATCAAGTATTCCCATCATTCAGCAGATAATGAAGGTGACAAATTTAGACACTGATAAATAAGAGTTCTTTGTTGCTTATTTATTTCTTCTGAATTCTGCAGGAATTATTCCTGTAGCTTAAATAAACTGATCCAATTTGTAACTGATGTCTTTTTACACGGTTTATCTCTGTTGTAGTCTTAAATCAGCAACAGATATTCTGTGCCATTAACTGTTGGTACAAATAAACTGAAGAATTTCAGATCCTTTGAGGAGGTTAATTAAAAGTGGAGACATGACAGAAAGCCTCTCAGGCAGGCATTCACAGCATATTTCAGCAACTGAGTTCCTAGTCAAGAAACATGTTTGTGAAAACCAACATGAGAAACCTTGCCTTGAGGTTCAGCAGAGATCCTTTTCTAGGCCTTTTCTCATCTGCCCTTTCAGATTTCTGAGGGCAATGTTGATAGGAGCAAGTACTCTCATTTCCTGAAAGGAAATTCCTGACTATTCTTCCTGACTAGGACGAAAAGGCAGGAATGGGTCTTGTTAGGAAATCCGGTTCCATTGCTGCGAGCAGAGGAGAACAGGCTCATCAGCATTTCATGTGGGGTTGAAGTTTAGTCCTGATTTTACAGGAGGGGAGGGTTGTATGCAAGACAAATGATGATAAGAGGCCTAGTAGGAGTTTAAATTAGGAAAATTAGAATAACTGATTTTTATCAGGTATTCTGACCTTTTTTTAGGGCATTCCTCTGCATATTGTCCTTCAGGCTCCTCTTATAATCAATGATGAGAAATTACTGCCTAGAAGTAACATGTTTTTTGTGGCTTAGTTATTCCGATGTACAGTTAAAGGCGACATTTCAACCACCTAAGCCATTTGTTGTGGTGCTTTTGTTGTTGCCAGAGCAAGGCAAAAGAATTGAAATTGTTTTGTAGATCACTAAGCTTCTTTAATCTTTCATATTGCAAAATCATAAATTTTTCTGTGGTAGAGTTAAGTTTCGGGGGTTAATGTTTTTTTCCAAGTGCTTTTGCCAATGCATCCTTATAGTTATGTCTCTGCAACTAATTTGAATTTCTCTCAGGAAGGCTGGAACACTAGAAAGTGTCACCAAAAAATAATTCTGTTACCTTGTAAGTTGGAAAAAAGTTTAATGTGTAGCGTACTTCATCTGCCTCTAAGTGATGGCTTTTTAAGTTGACATAAAAATTAAAGGAAGCATCTGGATAGCAGAGAGATGGATCAAAACTATTAATTTTTTTCATCTCTTTAGAAAAAATACCTGAAAAATATTTGTTTTAAAGAGCCCTAAGTACTTGATACTCTTTCTTAGGTTTCTTAGGTTCCAAGAGCATTTATCAGAGTCTGACACACTGATTTTTACCTGCAGATTATGACCAGGAGGAAGAGGATGAGTCTTATTTGCAGCCGGATACTTCTGACATCATGAAAGATGGTATGTGATTTCTTTGATTCCCCTCACAAAGGGTCCCATGAAAGGCCCCATGAAAGTGAAGGCAATATTCATGTGGAATGCCAGGTTATTATTTTCTATTGGTCATTACTATTCCAACTGGCAAAATAACTGAAGTAATACAGAGGTATCTAATCTTGAGAGGTATTTAGGGTCAGAAGTTTGTAATAACAGCAGTAACCATTTACAGAAAGCATTACATGCCTTTAGGGGTGTGTTTTCTTGCAAGCCTCCTGCCTGGGATGACCTGTATCAGGTCATCAGTCTGGAGCAGCAGTAATGTTTTTAAGGAAAAAATAGACTATGAAGTGAAAAATCTTTGCTAAGTCATCTTAAGCCATGCCTGAAGAAAAACGTCAGGAATTTATTACCTATAACTTTCAGAATTGTGCTGAGAGTTAAATGCTTATCCAGCATGTAGAGTATGACCAGACACGATGCCAGTGAAATATCTTAGGTCACACAGAAAATTGGTTTGAGAAGTCTCCTTTGATGACATACTGCATTCCTTCCCCCTCAGTGTGTCAAGTTTTTTGGTTTTCTTTCTGTAGATATGGTCCTGCCCCCTGCGTACCCACCTCCGCCCGTTCCTCACATCAGGAAATCTCCCTACTTAGAAGCGAGGTCAAACTCCTATGCTGGCAAACCAACTGCACCAGCACCACCACCACCTCCTAAGAGAAGCTTACCTGAAATCAAGCTGGAGCCACCCCCTGTGCCCCCTTTACCTGTGTTCAAAAAGCCTGCAAGTGGCAAGGAGGCTCACCCACTGCCTCCAGAGCCTCTGCCTCCAGCCCAGGTCCTTGCTCCTCCAGAAGCGTGCGAGAAGCTAAAAAGCTTAAACCTTTCCCCACGGACTCCTCCTCCTCTGCCAGGCAATAAACCCAAGTTGTCACAGCTTGCTGAAAAGCTAGCAGAGCCCAAAGTGCCAAGGGAACATGGGAAACCTGGACTGTTTGTGCCGCCAGTGCTCCCAAAGCCACCTGTGCCGAGCCACCAGCCCCCTGCAGTCAAGCCTAGAACAGAGAAATCTTTGTGTCCCCAGTTACAGTAAGTATGAAAACACAATGCACTATTGTTTTTAAGTCACTTATTAGTTAACAGTTTCATATCAACATCTGTGTCTCTTCCCTGCACCATCGCTCTCTGTGTTG
Organism: Donacobius atricapilla; assembly: GCA_013397315.1. Classification (NCBI taxonomy): domain Eukaryota; kingdom Metazoa; phylum Chordata; class Aves; order Passeriformes; family Mimidae; genus Donacobius; species Donacobius atricapilla. The sequence continues at coordinate 1,062,918 of WBMY01000362.1, read as the reverse complement.
TGCTTTTTTTGCCTGTTATTTGAAAATCTGCAGTGAATCTAGCTGATCTGGTTGGACCTGTTTTGTGCAGGAGCTTGGACTAAATGACATCTAGAGGTCTCTCCTTACCCAAATTAATCTGTGATTATCTAAATTAATCTGCAAGTACTGCCTCCAGCTCTAGGGCCCCCAAAACAAGAAAGACATTGCCCAGTTGAAACTGGTCCAGAGGAGGCCACTGAGTTGATCCAAGGGCTGGAGCACCTCTCCTATGGACAGGCTGACAGAGTCGGGATTGTTCAGCCTGGAGAAGAGAAGGCTCTGAGAAGACCCTTAGAAGGCTTAGGGGAAACCTTCCAGTACATTTAACAGCTACAAAATAGCTGGAGAGGGACTTTTGACATAGGCATGGAGTGATAGGACGAGAGGGAATGGCTTTAAACTGAGAGAGGGGAGGCGTAGGTTCTGATTAGATATTGGGAATAAATTATTTACTGGGAGAGTGGTGAGGGACCGGCACAGATTGCCACATAAACTGTGGATGCCCTGTCCCTGGAAGGGCCACATTGGATGGAGCTCCAAGCAACCTGGTCTAGTGGAAGGTATCTCTGCTCATGGCGGGAGGGTTGGAATGAGATGGTCTTTAAGGTCCCTTCCACCCTAAACCGTTCTAGGATTCCATGATTTGGGGGCTAAACTGAAACTTCAGTTCTAGTTTTACTATTCCTTCAGTGTTTTGTGTATATTTGTTCTGCTTTTCTGATGAGATATCCTTCAGTTTTCATTCTGTTTCTGCCAGGAGATCACCACCAGATGGACAGAGTTTTAGAAGTTTTTCGTTCGAAAAACCAGCACTACCTGCCAAGCCAAGCCAACCTGAGGATGACTCTGATGATGATTATGAAAAGGTAAGATCAAGCAGATGATCCATTCTAAAGGATTTTTTTTTCCTTGCTTATGTGTACCTTTGGGAACATTTTAAGTGCATTATTTCAGGAGAAGAGTAACTCTCTGAAAACACAGTGCTGTGTAATTTTTTTTAGATTTCTTATTGAGCTTTAGTGAATGCCTTGATAAGTTACAGAGTTAAAGACTGGATATAATGGAGAAAGAAGCATAAAGATTAGGTCATCATTAATAATTTTAGATGATGGCTGTAGCTTATTTGCATAACAAGTTGCTAGGGTTTTGAGTTGTCATTGACTTAACAGTTATTTATTTTCTTTATATTTTTACAGGTTGGGCTGCCTGCTTCAATATTTCTTAATACCTCTGAATCCTTTGAAGTTGAAAGGTAAAATTTGATTTTAAAATAGTTCCTAAGAAATCCTACAAAAAACGGTACTGAACCGTAGTCCAAAGATCATTTTGATAACTCATGTTTCAAGCACACACGAAAATGTTAAATATGCAAATCACTTTCTAGAGGAGTTAGTTCAGTGCTCATCTATCAGTTGACAGATGAGAATGCAATGTGATTTGGCTCCATCTGGAGGAGGTTGTTTTGCCAGGATGCTGGGTAGGACCAGGGCCAGATGATCTGTGCTGCACTGCTGGTTCAAGTGCTAAAACAGTGACTTTCTTTCAGCTATGATCTACTATGAATTATTACATCCAAACCAGATATTTCTAATGAGAATTTTAAGACTGTAGATATTTGATTTATCTAGGTGTTAATAATATGTCATGCATATGAATAATTGTAATATATGTCTTTGTTTATTCTTTTTAGGATCTTTAAAGCTAATAGCCCACAAGGACAACCACAAAATGGATTGTACTGTATTAGGAACTCATCTACTAAGCCTGGAAAGGTAAATTGCTATTGCTGAGTCTAACCACCAAAAAACTTGATTGAGATATACTACATTTTATGTACATTGAAGTACATAACAATTTAGATGTGGTCTTTTCTTAAAGCAAGAAAATATGAGAGAATCGCTATCGTAATGTCAGTGATTGTAAAAAAAAAAAAAAATATGCTGAATTTTAATTAATTCCTTAATAATACTGTGTCATAGAAGAGCTTGGTATCATAGACTGTGTTGCATTTTTCTTCTTCAAGGTATTGGTTGTTTGGGATGAACCCGCAGGAAAAGTGAGAAACTACAGAATCTTTGAAAAGGTCAGTAGCTGCACTGTGTATGCATCTTTAGATTATACATATGTGTGTGCACAAAAAGGGTGTAAATATCAGAAATAACAAGTAAATAGGTAAATATCAGAACTAACAAGTTGAAGTCTAAATTTATTCCCACTTCTGACAGTAAAAATCAGCTGATTTACAAGTATCTGGTCTAGGATAAGAGTTCGAATGCTCAGATCTGGGCTTTCTAATTGCTGTATCATGTATCATCATAAATTTCAGCTCCAGTCAAATGCTACTAAACTCCTGAGTTTAATTTGGACTAATTTGTGTGACTGACTAGTTTGCAAAGGAATAGTATATTTGAAAGAACTTAGTTCTGATGATGATGTTCTGGCCCTTTTTTTATTTAGACATTGAGCTGGAAACATTCCTGTCAATGGTTACATATGTTTTTGTTCTACAATAGGATGGCAAGTTTTACCTGGACTCAGACATCATGTTTTTGAACATGGGAAGTTTGGTGGAATATTACAGCACCCGTGTCTTGCCCAGCCATGACAGCCTGATTCTCAGGTGTCCTTATGGTTACTCTAAGCCAAGGTGACAGGACAGCCGTGGTTCACTGACACCCTGCTGCCCCTGAGGACAGGACTCCTGCACTGTTGGACAGCCTGCTGTTTGCACACACAAACTGAGTCTGTTTCCAGCTTTTATTCTCACATGAATTGTATAAATTCCATTTAATGAACTTCTGGTAAAACCTTGAAGTCCAGATTATGGTCTTTTCTTTTACAAAGATCTGAACTGACTATGCTGTGAAAGCTGTCCAGGATACCCACACCTTTTATAAAACTGCTGCTATTACTGATCTCCTTGGAATGTCGAAGATGAACACGAACAAAGAAGTGATCTGAATACAGCTGATCCAGAAAATGGACACTTCTGAAAGTATGTCAGAATTTATTTGTGACAGAAAATGCTAATACTCTGACTTGGAGGTACTACTCCTAAAGTCAGCATTGGTGCTCAAGTGAGATATTTTGTATTACTTGTATAGTTGATGTGTACATAATGAAGATTTCTGTGCTAGTTATTTGATTTACTATAGGTAAAGATGATCAGGAAATGAGGCTTTTTTTTAAGCCACCTCTTAAATCCTTGTACCTTCTGAGTACAGTAATCACTATCAGGTACTATCTGGCTGATATGGCTGTGGCACCCACATATTGCTTAATGACATGCACTTCAGATAAGCGTGGAACAATATTGATTTGGCTTTCATGGGAGCCTCATTACATAGTTCTGAACTGGAAGGGTTCGTGCAACTGGTATTTTTAAAGGGTATGAGAAAAGAGAAGGAGCTACTCGAGTTTTTAGGGGAAGGGAAGGGAGCCATTTGAATGTTCCATATTCCAACTAGCAGTTTTAGTTCATGTTGCCATAGTCAAAGGTTTTTTAAACAAAGCACAAAAAACCACCTGAAACCATGATTGTGATGCTACTAAAGCTCCATAAATCCTTGTGGTCAGTCTCTTAGGAACAGGTTTTCAGCCCATTGAATTCTTTTCTGTTCTAGGGCAAAACACACTACCCTAGTCTGCTACCACAATTTTTTTCCATTATTAGAATTTCTACTCAGTTTGTAGTTGCATGCAGAACAAATTCTGTTTTTAATATACTATCAATGATAGACATTACCAGGGTGCTTTTACCATTTGTTCCCTAATATTTTGGGGACAGGTATCCTAAATCCAAGGGCTTGATGTTTATGCCAAAATTACTCTTGGAAGAGACATTTATTTTTAATACTCTTTTAAGAAATTCTGCTGATCCAAAAAATACTATCGTAATGGTCTCATACTTTAATAAATGTTTACAGGGCTTGTAATAATAGTAAAAAACCAAAAATACTGCCACTCCTGAAACAGAATGTAACTAGATTTTATCAGTCTGAATCTGTATCAATCAATTTTTTTTCTGTTACCTTTTCAAAGTTTCTACATGTCCATTTTAATCTTGTTACCATTAGATGGTCACAACTTTTATTCTGCAATGGCTTTGTTATGATTTTAGAATTTGCTTTTTATGAAAACAGTAAACCAGGATTTAGTCCCTAGGGAATTTTCCTTCACTCATCAGATGGAATACGAGGATCATACACAGGAACTGAGGCAGGAAACTCTGCCTCCATCTTTTCCAAGAGACACAGAAATACACAGTATCAGCCTTTTGATCTCTGTTCCCACTGTAATAGGCCTTATGTGCGTAAAGAATGTGAAGTACTTAAAATTCAGATTCTGTTGGATATTTTAGGTCTAATTCCTTTTATTTTAAATTAGTACCACTATAGTGCACTACCCTGGCATGATCTTCTCTAAAGAAGGCTCAGCCAAGACAGTATTTAAAAAACTTTTTTGGCAAACAGTTACATGTATATCAGAGTAAGTTCAAGTTTCTTGTTATATTCACATCTAACTGTCTACAGAGTAAGATTTTCTCTGTCTGGAAATAATTGACTTCATTGTGTCATGACAATCATATTTATAGGATGCTCTCTTTGGGGTTCTACTCAGATATTTAATTCTTTTCTCAACCTTACACTCAGAAGATTTTTAAATTGTAAACATCCATTTAAACCATAACACGCTCTTTACCTGTGTAATACAGGAGTTGCAAATATGTAAATTTTGTGTTAATTCCCTTTTGTATCTAAATGTATAGATTTCTGAAATGGATAAATTTTCAGTGCCAGTCCACCTCATTTTGTGCTGTTGTCTTTAATTTCATGGGGGTCTGTTCTAATGCTTCTGTTTGTAGCTGTGTTCTTCCAATAATGGAGTTAGAGGAATTAATTTTCAGTGCCCCTGAGAAGCAAATCTTCATGTTCTAAACAAATCTGCAATCATTTACACTCTTTCTTCCTCTTGCTGCTATATACTAGTCTAGTCTGTTTTATAACAAATCAGGTGAGTTCTTGGTGTTTGTAGGGAGCAAAGACACAGCTAGAACACATGTCTCAGTATGTCTCCTATATTTCTCACTAATCTGCCTCTCCTTATTCCTTCACCACAAAGCAGCCTTTGCATCTACAACCTACTACAAGCTCCTTAGCGTTAAAATAGATTGTAGGAAAATGTAGAAGCAGCATTTGATGCATATAAAGAATGTAGTTCGTGAGTTTTGTAATATCGAAGTCAAAATCACTGATACTAGTTTGGAAGAAGTCTTGCTTCTTGTGACTGAACCTCCAGATAAAAGTATTTCAGGTCGTATTTGGATGGGGATTGCTGTTCTGGGGAAAAAAATAGTTAAGAGTTCTTTTGAAAATAAAGCAAGGGACAATTGATGGCAGCATGTCATAAAAAGTGAACCAATATCCAAAAAATTCTTCTATGACAATGAAGGTGTTTTGTGTCAGCAGCCAAGCATTCCCCACCTCAGAACTTCAGTTTTCACAAGAATGTGAGTAAGTAGCAAGAGTATTTGTGGTGTTGAGTGGCTTCATCCTTTGGAAAGTGCAGAAGGGTGCTGAAGATTTCAGAAGCTGCAAGTGTGATTATGAAGAATTTGGGGACATCTGCTGGTCAGCCTGTTCCACACAGGGATCCACACAACAGGAAACCAGCAGCTGAGCGTTTGTGGAAGTCATTTGGGACAAATCCATCTTAAGTGACTTCGGATAGAAGCTAGAGATCAAAGCTAACTTCAAGTGGAAACTTAATAGGCTGGGTCTTTGAAACTTAAGACTCTTTTGGCTCATCTGCCTCAAATAAGTAGCAATATTGTTTAGCAAATCTGCTCATCTGAATGTCTTCTAACTTAAAGAACAAAGAGATAAATTAATCATTCTGTTTAAATTATTCTTAAAATATACTTTGAGGTAAAATTTACATAATGGACATCTGAGCACCACCTAAGTTTATCCACATTCTGAAGCATTAAGCAGCTGTTCTGAACATTAAATACTTCACCTAGCAGCAAGCAAATTGCATGATGTTGCAATAGTTTCCATCTTATGAAATACCTCCTTAAAGTCAAGGAGGGGGTTTTTCCCTAATAGTGGGAGGGCTCAAGACACCCCTAATTCCAGACCCCTAAGTGGGAGAGCTTATAGTCCTTTTACTACACTTAAAGTACCAAAATATCAAATACCAAACACTACTAGAACTTCAAGACAGAGAGTATTTGAGTTCACTTTAAAACTGGATGAGCTGAAGTGCTTATGTTCGGTAGGCTTCAGGTATGGAGCAAGCCTTGTAGCACAGCCACCTCCAAATCTATTCCTTCAGGGCTCCCATTCCTGTATCTTAATTACAGGATGGTCATTACTGTCCCTCACTTGTACCTTCCTCCTTACAGTATCGAGTTCCCAGGAAGTGGGTAATTCAACCTCTCAGGCATGTGATTTTGGAGATATCAAGGAATCATTTTTCATGTAATTTTACTCACACATATCTCTCCTGGAGTTGGTTTGCACAGAAATGACAGTGATAAAAACCATTCGTAGGATTAGATCACTGGATATCTATTAAAAATAAAAAAAAAGGGAAAAGCATTTAACCCTTCTTTAAGTTTCCACCTTCTCTGCCTTTTAACAAGCACTTCATACAAGCTCCTGCTGGGCACTATCCCAGCACAGCTGGTTCTTGGACTGGCTGATGTGCACTGAAATTCTGGCCGGCACAGCTTTCTGCATGGCTGGAGTTTTGCACCTCTACTGGAGGCCACTGAGGTGAAAGGGCCACCAGAGCAGCACAGAAAACAGGAGAGTCTGTCCCATGGAAAGTTATGAAAGGGTTTTATTACCTTGGAATGGAAAGGTGCTCCAGCTGTGGCTTCACAGGCTGGCTTGTTTCAGCCTCACTGATTATGTTGTGCTTTAATTTACATTAATTTGCACTGTGCTGACATTCATGCTGATTTATTTTTACAACAAAACGATAGCCACACCCTAATCATGGGAGTACTGCTGAAAATGTGCCATTTAAAAATTAAATGTGACTTCGGGGAATTAAAAAATTGATATTCTAATATTACAAACCTTCTCTCAAGATTAATTAACTTTCTCCAGTATATAATAGCTAAAACATTAACTACCTTAAATATTTTTCTTTTGCTTCTCAGCTCTCCTCGTTAGTTTGAACTTGCCCTGATATATTTTTCCTTTCTCTGTTTTACCCTCTTGAGTCTGCTTGTAGTTCTAAAGTTAGTTCAAAAGTTCTAACTTCTTTTGGTGACATTTTCCCTTCTCCTACTATTAAGGATGAAGATGTCATTACAGAGCAGCTAAAACCAATTTCAGCTGCTCTAGTTACACTGGAATCATCTAGAAGGAACTAGCAGAGAACATAAAACCAGAAGGTGGATGATACTCAGGAAGTCATAGATGTTGCAATTAAATTAATTGGTTTAACTTGGAAAAGCAGTTTGGAAAAACAAACCCTAACCTCCACAAAGAATATTGTAACATTAAAAGAGAATGGTGGTTGCTTTGTGTAAAGCAATCATTGCACCTTTGGTTCTGTTTAACTGCAACTGCTGTTAACCAGCTTGAACTACGTTGCTCCATTTACATTTCATCTCAATCATGTATAAAAATTTCCCTATGTCCCCTGAGCATAAAGTCAATATTTTTCAAACTTAAAGCCGAAGTGGCCTCTCAGATTAAGATTGTATAAAATTTGGCAACATTTAGTATCGGCCTGTTCCAGCTGCTCTGCCCTTTCGCCCACCTGCTGTTTTGGTTGTCTTTATTTTTTTCCAGCTCAAACAAACCTCAGATGTGTTTTTGTTTGGTTGTGGAGAGAGATGAAAGTAGACCAGAATACACTTTTTTACTCCATGTAATCTTTCTATTGAACCTACATTAAACTGTTTCTACATGCTATTTTCAGTCCATTGGGAATGTTCTCCTTCCTTGCATAAATGAGTAAAATTCAAAAAAGAGCTCCCTCTGTAGAATAAGAATTCAAGTACTTCAGAAATAACCTTACATACAATGGCCAACTTAATTAATACTACAAATAAATCATGAGATATTATTACTGGTGTTATGCACAGCTGAAATTAAGGTAACCCATTATGTAACTTTGAAAAAGGCGTTTAAATTCAATAATTTCAAAGACAAATCCCTCATGAGCTTTTCAATAGCAATGCTGTATGTGTGTAAGCTCCCTTGTCCCACTTCCAGCAGAGTCCTGGGTGCCAGTGAGAGAGACAGCACTCAGAGGCCTGCTCTTGGGGTATTTTGTACAGGTAACTTGTGTTTGTCCCCACACAGCCTCCCAACACTCCAGCTCTGGTAGGACTGGCCAGGAACTGGCTTTTACTTTGCTGACACAAGGAAGTTTTGCTGCTAAGACTCTCCTTTTGAGGGCATTGTTTCATTTGGAGGATCCAGAACTTTTTCTGGGAAATGGAGTAGGTCTGTATGAGATGAAGACAAACGATAACAGCAGGTAAACAAGTCCTGCCCAGTCAACACACTGTTAGGACAAAACAGTTTTGGCAGGTCAAGAGAGAAAGATCTACCTTACTGCTACCTTACTATCAGTCCCAGTTTATAGGGAACTATAAACTGACCTAGAATTGCTAATGTGGAGTAAGTGCATCCTGTATAAAGGAAAAGATACATGTCCTAATGCCAGCTGTGGGACATCAGCCTGGTGCTGTGCTTCTCTCAGGGAGCTGGAAGCTACCTGAGCACCAAGAAGTGTTAATGCCAGGTAAATAGGTCAGGTGCATAAAAACAATTGCACAGTACTGTTTTTCTGATATCTAGTAAAGCCGCATGAAAATAATTTGTAAATGAATACGTTCACATTGACTCTTTTATGTGATACACTGTGATGTAAGTTGAGTCCAGTGCTGCTGCTGCTGCTGGAGCCTGCTGAGAACAACTATTATTTGAAATCCAGTAACCATTCTCCAGTACACTTGCAGGTGTGCATATAGCAAGTGGAAGCCTACTGGCAACAAGCTTGCCTTGGTCATTTTCCCAGAACCCTCACCAGCTGCCCAAAATCTTGAAGGAATCAAATACTGCAGGCTGAAAAACACAGTGTAGTTTGTGTTGTCCCTTTTGTTGTAGCTGTAATGCTGCAAACCCAGCTGGTAAGAGTTAACAAAGACACGTTCTTCATGTCTTAAATAATGCAAAGGTGCTTTTTGAGATTGTCTTGTCTTTTTTTTTTCTTTTTCTGCAGCAAAGCGTGCAGCTTTAGTGCATGTCAGTATTTATGAGCCCCACCTTGAGTTTCTGCCCATGTAACCCTACCTGTGCCATTCCACCAGCACTGCCCTTCCTGCAGCTGGGTAGAGGCAGGTCAGGAACCTGGGCAGGCCAAAAACGGAACAGGGAAGATAAACACAGTCACACATCAGCTGTCACAGTCTCAGCCTGTGCAGGGAGTTGGTTGATTCAGCAGTAAGCTGGCCTCCCCCCGCCCCAATTTTTCCTTCAGATTAGCCAGGTGAAACAGTGGCCTCATGATTCTGGGAGATAATGCAAGGGGCAGGGGGAAAGCTGGAAGGGGACAGTAGGAACCTGTGCCCTTGGGCAGGTCACAAAGTAGGACAGCAGAAGAGAAAGGTAAAGGAAGAGCAGTCACCAGCAGCCAACATGAGCTGATAAAAGGCATCCTTTGATCAGCTCAAGCTGCTCTTTCACTGCACCCTGCAGTTACACAAATACTTTGAGCCAGCACTGCCAGAGAAAGAAATGATTCTGCCCTTCCCCAGCCCTGGGCACTGCTGCTGCCCCCAACATCCACATCCTTCCTGCTGGTCTTAGAGCCATGTACTGAGCTGGAGAGGAAACCATTTAAGTTTGAAACAAAGCAGTATTTTTTGCTGAGTTAGTTCTAACATGGATTCATTCCCCCATTTACTTCTCTAGACAAGAGAGAGAGAGAGCTCTGTGAGTTAAATACCTTGGTGAGAAAGGGAAAGAAAGGAAGAGAGATGCCAAGATGGAGTATTTTGACAAGTAATGAAAGAGCAGACACTGCATGGGGCAGGTGGCTGGAGCCTGCAGGTGCAGAGCAGGGACAGGAGTTCACTGCCATGTATGCACACACATCCACTGGGTTTACAGGGTTCAGCACCAGGCAGGTGAAGTGATGTCAGGCTTACAGCAACAATTCTTAAATGTTCAGACACAATTTGTTAATCATTAGTAATTACACTAACACATGTCCACTCGTGGGATGGTTTTGATTAGACAGATCTATGTTCAGTAGGACCTTCTTGTCAGATGCGCCATAATGATTCTGTTCATCACTGAATCACCACTTTTGGTGGCTGAATTCACTGACAAGTTTATGCATATCTCTGTGGCCTGTTTTGAGGTAAGTAGAGTGTGTTTCCCTGGTGGAAGTGGTTGGAGCAGGCTAGATTCCTCCCATATTCCACAGGAGGCATTTATGGATCCTAAAATCCATCAGGTTCTACTCAGTTGGAGTCTTCCCTACATATGGATAACTAGGGGATGAGGGCTGTAGGTAGCAGAGAAGGGTTTGTTGTTTCTGAGAGCTTGTTCCCAGATCCCAAGTCTTCATTTATCCCGTGGCAGGCAGCAGTCCATACAACACGCAGACGCGTAGAGCAGCAGAATTAAAACGACACAGAAACGGTAACAAAAACAGACGGAAACTAAATAACAGAAGCTAACTTTACAGCCGGTGCTTGCAGTGACTGTAACAAACCGAGGGTCACACCAGCCACACGGCTCTCGGAAGGACTCAGAAGGTGTACGGGGGTGATTTATAAAGCTCTCGGCAGGCTGCTGTGTACAAGCTGTACGATGCATCTGCACCCTTCCCGAACCAAGCTTCTCGCCCGCCTGGCATTTAACACCCGGAGGATACTGCACTGACTGAACGCCTTCGCTAGTGACAGGTGTCCCTAGCCCTCGCCAAGGCGCTCCTCAAGCCTGAGTCCTGCCCTCCTGGATGGCCCTGGCCTTGCTGGGCTGACAGCGATCGGACACCGCCACCGCAGCGCGATAACGATTCCTTATCGCAGCGCGTCCTCGGCGATTAGCGACGTCCGCCTGCGCCTATCTCC
>WBMY01000362.1:965769-1047344 GCA_013397315.1 Donacobius atricapilla | reverse complement strand
AAAAAAAAAAAATCTAGGTTTTTGGTTTGTATCAGTAAACATGTAAAAGCAACTTTGGATTAAAGACTGTAATTTGACTTGGCCATAGATACTTAGGGGTTTGAGGTGGTGTTTTTGATTTGTTTGTACAAATTTCAAATGTTTTGTATTGCTTTTTATGCTTTTTATTTCTATCTTGTTTTAGATCTTGAATCTGGAGAGGTCTGATAATTCCAGCTCTATTACAGTTTATGCCAGATTAAACCAGAAAGTGTTGAGGAAAACCTTGACCCATGAAAACTGTCTTCTCTGTTTTTTCTGTTGGCTGTTTTATGGTGTTGTTGTTCAGGTTTTTTTTTCTTTTGGGGCTGTTTTGTGTGTGTTACAAATGACTGAGCATAAAATCACTGTTGGTGCCTTGTGACTGTGGAGATGCAGGATAAAGCGTACCCCGAGCTGAGTGTTTTAACAGATGCAGCAATTTCTTTAGCTCTTGTCGCTGCAAAATATTGATGAGAACCTATCAAGTAGGTACACTTGTGAAGCATCCATTCCACCTAAAATTCATTTGAAAGAACACATTGCTGCTGTTGTGCATTAACTGAGAGATGCTCTATACTTGGCTTTTTTTTTTCTCCCGAAGATCTTGTCTAGCAAAGCTTTGTGTGGTGACCTTGCATGAGCAAAACCTAAAGTATTCCAGAGTTAGAGGGACTGTCTTGATTTTTCTCTTCAATTTCTGAAACTGTTAAGCTACATCCAGCTGAATTTAACAGCAAAACGGTGACTTCAAACATCAAAGTTTTCTGCCAGCAGTGAGCTCTGATGGCCGGAGCTGGGAGAGGGGCATGGGCTGCGTGGGTGCCGCCCACTGTCGCTGTAGGACACAACATCAGACCACACGATTCCAGATTTTGTCAGGAGGCTGAAAGACTGATTTATTTAAAATTTGACCTCCCTATAGTAGATTGCCTAGAGCTAAACTGATTGGTGCTCGTGGTAACACCCATTCAGTCACATTGGCCAACACAGAGAGACATCCAATTGTCTCCACCTCCAAAGAAGAATGAAAACAAGACAGAGTGAGCAAAAACATCTTTTTTTTTACAGAAAGTTCCGTGAGAACCGAGTTTAAGAAATCAAAACATCTCAGGCTGAAAAACCAGAGCTCCAAGCCCGGGGCTGCGCCGTGGCCAGCGCCGCTGAGCCGGGCTGTGCCTGGCAGGGAGGGAGCGTGGCACCCACAGCACACGGCGGGAACGGGAGAGCTGAAAGAGGGTCACTAGGGAGGCATCAGACTTCAAGTGGTAGCAAGTAATGTTTCCTTCATTTTGTCTTTTTTTTCTGGTTGTTTTCAGTTACTGGAAAGTAACTGAAATTCCGTGATTTCCGCGGTTTTCAGGTAAAATTCTACACAGCTAATGTGTCACTGTTTTTTTTTAAATGTCACTTCAAATTTCCGTATGATTTGAATAACAGATTCAGTGTAAAGCACAAGATTCTATTTTGATTCCAAATTAAATTTCCTTTCCTTGCTGTGGATATTATTTTTAGGTCTAATAGTACATAGCGAAGTGTGGGGGTTTTTTGGGTTTATTTTGTTGGTTTTTTCCCCACCCTTTTGGGCTTAGAGTAAAATTTATTAGATGGTGAATCTTCAAAGATATTCTGGTGATTCCAGTTATAACTGATAACTTAAAAATATTTCAAAATAAATGTATGTCTTTTATAGTTGAATTAAGGATAAAATGGTGTTTGATTCTGTAAATTATTTCTCATGAAGTATTGGTGGCCAGAAATATACAGTTAAGACTTATTTGGGTATGTAGAATGTTTCTGATACAGTTTTACAGTTTTGAATCTATTAATAGGCAGAAAAAATAAATTAATAGTTATCCTAGATGTTTACCTAGATCTCAGCTGTCCATACAAATGTTTGGCTTTTCCCCTGTTCAGTTCTATAGGGATTTTGGTAAAAAGTTAGTTAATTCTTTAGAGCCTCAGGGAAGCAAGTGAATCATACGTGATGGAGGGGGACACAAGGTATCAATCCTTAATCCAGAGGAAAGCTGTTTCATCTCATATGTGTCAGGGAGGGTTGGTGGCTGGGTTTCTATGCCTTGGCCTCAGAGGGGACCATCCTGTTGTTCTTTTGATTCTGTTGCTGCTTGTAACTCAAGGTCTGTCTGTCTGTCTGTGTGCTTTTCCACATTGCTTTCAATCTGCTTTAGAACTTGCACTTCTCCTGACACTGCTGAGTTTTGTGGGCCGTCTTATACTGAATTTCTTGCCTCTCTCCTGGAAGGAGAATTCGTGATTGCAGCGTAGGGAAACATTTTGACAGGTGGGATGTCCACTTCTAGATCTGCCACAGTCTTTGTTGTTGACCTGGGACTTTCTCTGACTCAGTTCAGTCTGTTAACAGGTGTTGGTTTAAGGACCAGGAAAGGCCAGGGGAGGTGCCTGTGCCCTTGCTTCACACCAGTGGAATGACAGTGCTTCCAGTATCCTCCTGTTCCCCTCACTGCAGAGTCCTGGGGAGGAGCCAGGAACAGGGAACACAGTGAACAGTCTGCTGCACACTTGGGAGAGGGTAGTCTCTCACACTGTCCTCTGGCCTGCCCAGCCACCAGAAAATAAAGAGCATTTTGGCAGCTGGTCAGTGAAAGCCAGAAGTGATGAACAGAAGGCTGGGAAATGCTTAAAATCTGAATGTCAGCCAGGAAAGCTGGACTCAGGCACTCTTGCAAATTATGAGGGCAGCCTTATTAATTGAACGTTCTGGCTGGTGGAGGAGTTGCCTGAGGCTTAGAGTCTTTACGGGTCAATACTTACCACTAAAGCGGGAGACAACTCTCCACACCTCGAGCGAAGCTCACAATGTCACAATGAAACCTTTGCAGCTGCATCTGTCACTCCAACTGCAGGTTCGGTGGGTTTGGGATGCTATCTAATGTGAGTGGGTTAAAGCTTTGAGATAGCTGCTCTCCCCAAACGACAGAGACTTCTGTTGTTCTTGCTTTTTAAATCATTAACATAAGTGTACGTGTCCATTCTGTATTTAAGCATTTATTAAAACAACTTAAGAGTACTAAGAAAGTTAAAGATTGCACAATTCAAAAACATGTGAGTAATTAGTTACTTAGCTTATCCTTGGTTTGCTTTCCAGAATATCACCTTTTTGAGGAGCTTAAGCTATTTCTGCATTCCAGTTTTTGGGGTCACTACTGTCCCCACAACTGTTGTTGAAATATATTGGTTTTGTGCCAACTATATTTTCAGAAATTCCTTACACCCCTGAGTCACATGGGGGCATAGTGCTGCCCATTTTCTGTGGTGTAGCTACTTGGGTCACTTAACAAGAATGAGGCAGATTTCAAGTGGCTTTTTCTTTGCAGCTCTTTAATCACAACTAGTAACCTTCCTAAATAATTCTGGTTTTGGTTACTGGTATGAAGACCTGTTGTGATACCAAATATATATTTTATGGTAGAAGGAAAAGGTGAGGTAAGTGAAATGTTGTACTTGCTGCTTTGTTTCTTGTAGTACAATTTTTCCTTGTTTAATTTAGTCCTTAATTAGATGTGTTTATCGTTAATGAATAGGAGGAATTCAGTTCATTTGACTGAAACTCAAATCTAAATTTATTCTTTCAAGAATTTGATGATCTGAGAGAGTAATTTAGTAATTTTCCCCTCCCTCCTCTCTGTTACTATGGTAATCCTAAATTGGAACCTTGTTTCTGTGAACCGTTTTTTCCCCTTTTTCCCCTAAGTAAGTTTTGTAATAGCTGTGCAGTCTGTTCTCAAGCCCAAGTATTGATGATACAGGTGTTCTTATTGCTTTTTTTTTTTTAAATTTGGCTGTCTCATTTGAGGTGAAGCTGAAATTAAGCAGCTTTAACTTGCCTTTCCTTTTTCTAGTCTTGAGATGTTGTGGCATTAATTTTTTTATTCATGTTTTAGACAAACATTGTTTAGGGGAAAAACAAGGAAAAAAAAGACTCAACTAAAGCAAAAAGACCCAAATGTGTCTGAGTGTCACAAAAAGCTGTTTATAATTGTAACTGCAGAATTGAACATTCAAATTGCAAAGTCTATAAGTAGTTTAGCATCTAAATGTTACTGCAATTGGAGTTTACAGCAGTGTTCAGGGCTGTGATGAGGTGCTTTCAGCTGCTTCTGGCGTGGCTGAACTTCTGATGCAGCAAGAAATGCAGGTAATTCTGCCAACTTTATAAAATATTTGTGCTCTTACTAAATTTTGATTTCTTTCCATGTAGAAAAAGGTGGAGATCCAAGATCTAGCAGGGCTGATAGCAAATTGAAAAGGAGCATCAGGAGTAAGCAGAAAACCTGATTAAGGCTCTTCATGTGTCTTGTCAAGAAGCATGGGGGTAATGAAATAAGACTAAAAATAATTTAGATACTTGAGAAAGACTCCATGGAAAGTTTGCCTTTAATTTTCAGTGAAGACATTTTGAACACTTGTACATAGGTCACACTGAAGCGAAGTTATAAAGGTGATTTCCACGAAGGTGAAGCCCAGCTTGGAGGGTGCAGGTTAGTGGAACCATGTAACATTCACTCAACGGTTTTGAAGAAGGTGATGTGTGTAATTAGAGGCTCAGTTGCAAGAATTGTTATTAAATGCAAGGCAGAAGGGTACTGGATGGCTGGAGAAGAGTGAAAGTACTCACAACATGAAGAAGGAAAGGTGATTTGGGATAGTAATTGCATCATTAATGTGACCTTAATATACAGAGATTTGTTTAAATTTAGAATGAAAAGCTGCTCTGTGTGGAGGTAAGATGAAAGGGCTATGATGTGATACAGCTCCTAACAGAGGAAGATTTGTCAGAGAAATCTAACAGCTCTTTTTTGTAAGATCCCTGACTTCTCAGAGAGGATACACGATTAGAGCTGACCTCTTGTAACTTAGAAGTCATATCATGTGCAGCATGATTCCTTGTGAAAACTAGAGGGATGTTTTTGTGGCAGTTGGTGTTGAATGCTGACAGGATGTGTCGAGTATGGATAGAACTTGATGACCAGTGGATGATCTATTGGAAGTATGTAAGTGGTGGAATTTGTCTGGACCGGGTTTGAGATTTAGTATTTTCATTAAAATCATTTATCCATTCCTACTTCTCATGCCAATCTCATCAGATGTTAAGCATCACTAATGCAAAAGAAGATTTTGCACAGAACCGAGCTGAGACCTGACCAGTAGGAAAAGGAATCACGTTAAAGAGCATTAAAAGAATTGTAACACTCCAGGATGACAAACCTATCAGAGTTAGCAGTGGAGAGCAGCGTTAGGATAACAAGTACACTGTTGTTGCCCTGCTAGTATTTTTCTTTAAAGAAGTAAAGGAGTATTGACTTTTTCTGGTACTGGTGAAAGCTTACCTGGAGAACTGCATATAATTCCTATAATTCACCATCAAGTGAAAAGGACATTGGGGCTAAAAGAGGTCCAGGAACTCAGAGAGTGTCGTTTGATCTGGGGAAACAAAGCACGAAAGAGGTTGCTCTTCATTAAAACAAGTGAAACAACACAGGTGGCTAAAAAGAGCTTTTTGTGCTTGAGGTGTAAGAACAAATGGGTATAAACTATCCAAGAATAAACCTAATCTAGAAATTAGAAAAGATGGTTCCTAAGCAACAGAGGCATAGGAGTCTGCAGCAACCATCCCTTAGGAGCACTGGAAGAAGGCTGTCTTTGGGATGGAGCTGATTAGCTTATATAAGGGGAGGGGGAGGGGATGTGATGCAGTTTTCCACCCTTGGGATTTGACCTGCGTGGCCTGGACATCCCTTTGTTCCCATGGCTCCTGTCTTCAGCTCAAGGTGGTGCCCAAAGCCCGGTGGGCAGGGCTGGGCCCTTTCTTGGGCAGCCGCGCCAGCTGCACACTGGGCTATGGGAACGCTTAGGCCAGGGCATAACAAATGTCAGACAAGTAGGAGGTTTTAAATATTGGTCAGTAGAATATGCTACCTAGTATTTTTTCTGGTGGCTGTATATTGAATTTTGCCTTAAGAAACCCCAAGTCAACACAGCACAATTCAACAGATTCCGTAATGAATCCTGTATTGTTTTCTTCTCCTGCCCTGTGTGTTCGAAGGGAGCTGCCCACAGCACGTGTGCAGCGATGTCATTGTCTTCATATTTCTCCGAGAATTTTCCTTTGGGCTGCTTAAAAATAGCTCCCACTGGTGCAAGCTGAAGGGTTGAAGTGGTGAAAACACTCTATACCACGTTGCTGTGTGTTGTCCTGTTGTTCCAGTGTATTGTCCTAAGACGCTGTCCTTCTAATAAATTTGGACTATTGTTTTTTGAGGAAGCATTGCGCTTTTGATGGCACTGAGAGACAGTCCTGTATCTCTGCCTTTTAGAAACTGATGGTTTTAAAGGAGACTTGACAATTAAAAGGGTTTTACTGTGTTCTCCCTGACAGAAAGACACTAATTGGCAAATTGAGAAATTAATGTTGCCTGAGGTTACAATATTTTTCTAATTTATTCAATTGTTAAGTCATGTTAAATCATGATTTAATTCCTGCTGAGGTATTTCAGACCCAGGAGGGAACTTGTAAACACTCATTTGTGCAATTGTTTCATCTATATCAGTAGCTTGTATTACTGGATGTGATTTTTATATGTGCAGAAACACAGTAACTGCTTTGTATTTTTCTCTTCTCCATCTCTGTTACTTATTTGTTCTAAATGTTCATCTAGAAAGCTTCATTTTAGGAAGGAAGTTCAAGCATGGAAAGTAGTTTGGATAGGACAGGTTAGAAATTTAATGATGTTTGAAAGGTTCCTTCCTGACTGTGCTTAATGTCTTTTATTGACTTCCCTTCAGCTGTTAGTTGAATTTCCTGTTGATTTTTTGGTCTAAATAATTGCCAAAGCAGTGTCTAGTCCTCTCTATGTGCTAAAATGATTTTTCTTTATTTATAAATTTAGCAGTATTCTAATGTTTTCAAAATAGTTGTAGAAGATTAAGAACTAGATCTTATCCCTTTAAATTGCTGTATTCACACACAATGATTAGTATGAATGGTAAATAATTACATGTGTATAACATCAATGACTTAAATGGCACTTTGCACATGTTTAAGTGTTAGTGTTAGCCGAGTTTCATCCCTAAACACAATTTTGGGAGAGCAGTGATTGACAGTTAAATAATAGTTAAATAACAGTTCATACTTTAAAGCTTGAGTAAGTGCTCATTGTTATGCGAATATTGACTAAACTGCATTTAACCTGTTTTATTATTTAGACATTCTGTCTTGTGAATGAATTTATTGTGGAACTGGTGTGGACTAGAGAGAGTCTCATGTATTAAAAGACAAAACCCTGAAGTCTGAAACTGTTAGTAAGTAGTCTCCAGAGCATGGATGACTTAGTAAATGTCATTTCAAAGCTCTTCTGATGAGGAGAATCTGTTTATGAATACTGGCATTTTGAAAGAATGTATTAATGTGTGTACAATAAGAAAACTGTACAAGGTGATTATCTTGCCTTTTTATTCTTGAAGTATGTTTTTCAATTAGACTGTATCGGATTTGTCATGATAACTGAAAAAGTGTCAGATTAAAAGAAATAATATTATTGCCTTGGAGTAATAGAAATAATTACTGAGAAGCCAAACAATTATTTTCTTCTAATTCATTTAATGCACATGACATTGGAAACTCAACAGTTTCCTGCTTCTGGTGAGCCGGGTAATATGTTTGTTAACTGATAATATACTGTTAAACACCAGAGAGAAGAAAAAGCTTTTCGGCTGTATATAAATATTTAGGGGTTTTTTTTCTTTTTCTTTTATCTGTCAAAATTGAAGTGGAGTATTTCTCAGTTGTCTTACATTGAAATAATCTTTTCTTTATTGTATAGTCTAAAATAGCATTCCCTGCAGATGTGGCCTATGCTATAGCTGGTTCTGAAAGGGATGCAGTCAATGTTGGAATAATTTGTATTTTTGCAGCATGTTTAGATCTGTCATTTTGGTCCCTTATTCCATGAGAGTGATGTCAACTTTTTTAAAATATTGTGTCTTGTTAGCTGGTACCTCTTTTTAAGTAGCTGTTCTTAGAAGTAATTTTTCCTGTTGACACTGTGCCTCACAAACACGTATGTCCTGGTTTAGGGCAAATTTGGGAGGAAACCTCCGAGTGGGGCTCCTCTGGAAAAGCAAACCCAAACGGCCCCTCCCTCACAACAAGTCCGGAAAAACTTCCTTAGAGATAAGTGGAAAAAGCTATTTATTTAACAAACAAAATGCCCACGAGCACACAGGATGAATAATATGAAACAATAAAACCTTTTGTTGAAGTGAGATGGCAAATTGAGAAGAGTCCTTGCCTTGGGTGCCGCTCGTCTCTCTCAGTCTCTGATCAATTCCTCCGATGCTGGAGAAAAAATGCCATTCTGGGCTCCAGAGGGCACAGGTGTGATCTCTCAGTTCTCCTCCGGGTTTTCAGTCCAGAGCAGGTTTAAACAGGCCCTCCCAAAAAAAAAAAGAAAAAAAACTAGTCCCGGGAACTTCTCTGCCCTAGCTAGCTAAAACTAACTAAAAAGCACAGCAGCTTTCTGTCCCACAGGAGTCTGTCCGAGCCTGAGCTGAACACACCACCCAGGAGAAGAATGCAGAGCAGTAAAATAGTTTTTCAAAACAAACTGTGCACTCTGAGAATCAGTCTTAAAGATACAAAACACAATATACAGAACAAACAATTAAAGATGCAGGTATCATAAAGTCACTCTAAGACAACATACAGTCTTAGCTGTTCTATAAAGTGCAGGTGCATGTTGCTATGCAATTTGATCTTTGGAGGATACATCAGACAAACCTTATTTCCCCTCTTCCTCCAAGGAAGAGTGTCACCCTGATTTTTTCAGCCTTCTCTGCTGTTTCACAGTTTCATGTTTTGCGTTCTTTTTCACACTCTGGTCTGTAAACACGCCAATGTTATTGTAGTTTCAAGATAGTTTACATTCTTTGTCTTAGAGATATGGACAGTTGTCTTGACCAACAGGATGGGGAGAGGTGTCAACCTTCTCCCCCGATCCCTGGCCTTTGTAGTGATACTATATATTGGAGTCAGACTTTCAAATAAAGTAGAGTTTTAGTTCATGCCTTCTGAGCAAAGTGTGAGTGTGTGTTTGTGTGTGTGTGACGTACTGTGTCGGAAGAGTGTGTGCGCATCCTTTCCAAGACCTGTTGGTGTGGGTGGGTGTCCCTGGGAGAGGCTCTGGGTGTGGGTGGGTGTCCCTGGGAGAGGCTCTGGGTGTGGGTAGGTGTCCCTGGGAGAGGCCCTTGGTGTGGGTGGCAGGGCAGAGTGTCCGTGGCACCTGCTCAGGGCGCAGGGAGCAACAGGGAGACGCAGTGCAGTGACTGCACCATGGGTGGTTTGGCTTTTGGTGCCATCAATTTCTTCTCGGTTATGAAAGTTCTAGAAAATGGGAGCAAGTGATTTGAGATGAGTCTTGGAGAGCTGGCATGAGACTTGGAGGCGAGCAGGGAACTTGAGTGTGACATGGAGAAAGTTCAGGGGTAAGGCTGAGAGGAGACTCACAAGTAAGAGCAATTTAAACTGGGGAGATATATTGCTATTGTGTGTCATTGGATATCTTCATAAAACTATCTGAATTTTATCAATGTTGATTGGGGTTCAGGAGATTAAAAGGGGGAAAATTAAGTATTATCTGTCTATTGTTAGCTGATAGATTTATGAAATCTGGTGGTATCTGGTACTAATAGGAAATAGAATAGTGGGCAGGAATGATGAAGGAGAGAAATGAAAGTTGGTTTCATTTGGAAAAGAGAGATGAGAAAAACTGAAATAAAGAGAAAAATAGTAGGGTCAGAAACAGGTTTAAAAATCTGGATTGCCTTACACAGGGGATTTCTGTAAGATTTTTTCCACGTATTATGTTTACATGCTTTTTAAAAAGTCACATTCTGTATTGGCCCTTGGGTCTTGCTGCTATGAAGTATTGTTACAGTCAAGAGCTTAGCGCAGTGCAAAATAAGATGATGCATTTTCTATCAGTTATGCTAGGAATGTTAGAACATACATAACTCCTGTCAGGGTGTAAAGCATCAATCGATGCATTGCTGCAGGCGTGGCTGTTATTCTCTACTTAGAACTGCACACAGGCCATCGGTAATCAGGATGTTTGGAGAGTTAAACCATTAGTATGACTTTGACAGGTTTTGCCCCTTTAGACAAAGTTTTGACATTCGCTTCTAAAACCCCAAATGGTTTTGACTCTGACAGCCACAGAAAGCCTTTGTATACAAAAAAGAACACTACAGAATCTCTTCTTAATGAAATCAGGGCAGTTGGCTAAATAAGCATCAGGCTTAATATTTGAATATTAGAATTGCTGCACTTGTTTTGGTTTAAAAAAAAGAGAAAAGCTTAAAGATCTGAATCTTCTAATCTCTTGCTTCGAAGTAGGTGAAGCTGAGTGGCCAGTGTAAATTACGTATATCTTGTGTGGGGACTTCTGGGACAGACTTCATAGGTTATGCTGGTTTCTGGAAATGTGTAGGAAGGTAACTTAAAAATGGGATAGCAAATGTCATTAATCATGGGGCCCTATAGAATACATTTTCGTAAGACTTCTGTTGTATTTCATAAGCTCTGTTAGATGCTTTGTTACTGAAGAGCTCTGACAAAGTGGGAGTTGCTTGGGGCCTAATATGCATTTAAGTATGTGGAGTGTTAGATCCTATTGAAATCCCTCGAGGGCAGGAACTTCTGTTGAACAGATGTGGTTGCAGGTTTGGATTGGCAGGGCTTGTTGACAGGTCCCCTCCCCTGCTCTGTCCTGCAGCTCTCAGCATGGCCACACAGACAGATGTGCAGACTCAGCCTTGTGGCCAGCCCACCGTGGAGTTGGCATCCACAAGGAAGAGTGAAAATAATACTGTGCTCTGGAAAAAGCATCATAGACTAGATGGGAAGAAAGACTTAAGGAGTAGATTGTTCTACATATACAATGCTACTGTTGCAAAAACAAATAGCACAGTTCAGCTTTAATGCAAGTGATTATTGTTTCCATTTGACACAGTTGTTTGGCTCATCTCCTTACCAGTTTCTAAGGTTTTGTTGAGGTCAATTGGACTTCACATGGGCAGAACTGCTGGCCTGTATCCAGCTGCACGCTGGGCTGGAAATCGCTTTAAAAGCTGGGCTTAGGATTCTGGCCTTGAATGCTGCCTACATGCCATGGGGCTCTGCAGTTTTTGATGCCAGTAGCCTCTCAGTGAACTTGAAAGAACTGCGCATACGTATTTTGGCAATAAAACAGTGGCAGTGGGGTTTCTAGAAAGAGTCCACTTGACAGCTTGAGTCAGGAATGAAAATACTTAGTGCCGTGTGAACTAATCAGGATCCTTGTCTGACTCCCAACTGATTTTTCACATCAATGTATCCTTGATGTTAATTATTTTAACTTAAATGTCTGTTCCTGGAATTATAAGCCCCATGCTGGCTGGGTGTGATTTTTAGAACACAGTGGGGAAAAGTCTCTGGTCACTACTAGTCAAACATAAATAGGAGTACTGGCACTGTACTGTTAAAAGTTTGCTAGGTATTGGTGGTGCTAAGGTTGAAGGATGGGAGCACGTGTTGTCTGTGGATTAAGAGAGTTGTTGCTTGGATAGGGATCTGAATAAAAAAACAATAAAGGTGATATTATAGCCAGAGGAGTTTGTTTTTTTTTCCAGACAACCAAGAAGAAGACAGATATGTAGAAACACTGGGCTTTTTTCCTATTAATCTTCAAATGTTTGTCAACTAAAATAATCCTTGCCTAAAGACAGCCTTTAAAATGAAAATTATCCATCCATAATCTGGAAGCAAGATGATGTGTCAAACTTCCGGTTTTACACTGGGACTTGAATTCAGTAAGTCCACAATGCCTAGAAGCACAATTTCAGTTTTGTTCTTTTGGGTTTAGTAACGATTTTAAATTAGTTTTGGAGAACATTAAAGCCGTGCAAAACTGTTGCGACCTTTGGATACTTTTGCTGCGTGTCTGTCTTTAGGTAATGCTTGGGGATGACGCTGAGCAGAGGTGCTGTGTGCTTCGGACTGGTGCTCTCAACGGCCCGTGTGTGCAGAGAGGAGGGAGCGCCGAGGTGCATCCCCTGGGGCTCTGGGGTCATGGCTGAAAACTCACCCAGAGGAGACGCATCCAGCCTGGCCTCTTTGGGGCAGCCTTTCTGCCGGGCCAGCTCTGCGCAGCACCGCGGGGGACGCTGTGTCAGCTCGGCCGGGTTGTGGCGTGTGAGGCTCCGCAGCCGAGCTGGTGCTTGTCCTGCAGTGCAAACAGAATCCCTGGGCCATGGTTGGGGCCTGCCCTTCTCTGCTTTGTTCTGGTCTGAAACCTTGCAGAGCTGAGGTGTCGGTGTAGGACACGGAAAAATGAATGACTCGAAATACTTTTTCAGAAGGTGAAAGATCAGAAGCTTTATTGTCTATTTCCTACTATCTTTTATAAGGTGTTCCAGTACAGACTTAACATGATTGGTGAATAGAAACGACTCCTCTCTAATCCTATTGGTTAAACTAGAGAAACAGAACTAGAAAGGCAAAACATCACATAGAGAAAAATTGTTCTGAAAAAACGAATCAGTTGTTTACCAAGACTGTCTTGAGAAGAAGCTTTCTTGAGATATTTTTCCCTTGGGAAAAGGTTAGCAACTGCTAGCAGGCTGCAATCTCTCAGACTCAGAAATATCAAGCCCACAGAGAGGTAACAGCATCTTTTTGCCACTCTCAGGTGGAAACAATGAGAATCTGAGCTGGAAGAGAAATTCTGGGTTAGCATGAAGTTATTTATGCGGCCATATTTGGTTGGGTAGTCCTTGCCTGACACGGGGACGGCACAGTCAGGAGGATGGTTTCCTCACGCTGTTTCATCTGGTACCACGTGGGTGTACGCGGCCCTTGAGGTTTACCCAGAAGGAGGAAACTGCATAATTTTGGGCTGGGGAGCACATTCACACTTGCCTGTGAATAAGGAAAACATAGATAAGCTGCTCCTAAAATAGAGTTCGTAGGGGTTTCTTGACATACGATTTGCTAATATGGAAAGAAGAACAACCTAATGCAGGAAAATGAGTTCTAGTAAGACTTTAATTCATAGTTGATATTAGTTGATATGTTTTTATCTGTAGGTTCAAGTCATCAGGAACATTCTGAGAGATGGAAAAGAGAATGCTCTTGGCTTTGGGAGCTGTGCAATGACATGAACTTTGTCTTACTGTCGCTTCTGAGGCTTGTGTTAGGACAGTGTTAATATCCTTTGTATAGGACATGCATTTTAAACACTCCCCAGAAATGTTTCATGTAAGGTGGATTAAAGATGGTGTATCCACTGTCTTCCTAAAATTTTTCAGCTACTTGAAGGATTTACAAATCAAGCACTATGCAAAATAATTTTCTTGAGCTTGAATAAGCCTGGATGTTAGCTATTTGGAATAGAATGATAATACGTATGTGAGGTTCACATTTCAAAGCTGTTTTTATGTGCATGTGCAGTATAAAATCTCACCTGGAAGGTTTATGTCAAGATTAATACTTAGGTTTGCATTCTCCAAAGATATTTGTTTCCTCCTACATACAGGCTTTTTTTAAACTGTACAATTCTACTGTGTTAAGAGAATAAATTGTGTCATTTTCTATCTTTCTCTCCCTCCCCCATCAAAACTGGGAAGTGCTATGAAAGAACTGGGTAGTGCCACTTAGAAAAACCCAAGCTGAACATGAAGGAGAAAGTAATGAAAAATTCAACATCTCTGCTGCCTTCATCTGCCTTATTCAGGCCTGCTTGAAATCTCTAATCTTCATCTTAAACTTCTGCCTTATTTATGTACTTTGATTCCCTGTCTTCTTGCTTGAACTGGTTCCCCACCCATCCACAACATTTGTGCTGCTTCTCTCAAACTCGCTGGTTCCAGTCTCATGCTGCATATTCTCTAATCACGTAGCAATTTCTGTGTTACTTGGATACTCTGCCAGAAAAAAAGGCAGAATTCATGCATCTAGTAATGAATATTTGGGTTAGTTCCATCTCAAAAATCCCAACGAAGCAGGTTCATGATAATGCAGGGTTTTTATGCTGGAGGATCTCCAAAGCTGTAGGGATTTCAGTCAGGAATTCATCAAGGAACGGGAATTGCTCCTTTTGGCACTTTCCAAGTGGCGGCACATTCTGTAACTTAGCCTCTTCATCCTTCTTTGTGTGTTTTCCTAATCTTTGGGGGCAGCTACACTAATTCTTTATAATTGTATTAACATTTCCTGAAAAATACAAAAAAATTCATAAGATCCTTAAATTTGATGCTGAGGGGTTATTATATAATGTTGAATAGCAACAAGTGCTGCCAGAGTATATTCAAGGTTTATGATGTCCTTGCCTCACAAATCTATCAACAAAATGGGACATTGTATAAAAAAGGACAGGTTTAGTTTACCCCTGATTCAAGTAAAAATGGCATCATGAAGTATAAGATCTTAAAAAAAAAAAGGCAGGAGTGTAAGTCAAAATCTCTGAAAACTAATTATCGCTGTTGATGGATAGGCAAGTTACTTTTATTTTGTTGCAGAACTGTGTGTCTCAGGGCAGGAGCAGAGAAAAACGCAAGCAGAGTTAATGATTGTGCTGCTTGACCATCACAAAATCAGCTATCATTTCGTACAGCCGAACTTTAGAGACACTTCCTTGTAACATGGAAGGAGCACACTAATACTTTTTCAGCCTGGAAAGCAAAACTGGTCTGCCTATGCATTTTTAGTTTTCCCTTGCTTGAATAGGAAGGTCTTGTCTCTAAAGCAGGATGTGTAAGAGCTGTCATTAAGATTTAATAATTTCTGGTGAATGAAGACATTGAACTAGAATATTTAAATTTTGCTGTCCTTTTTTCAGAACACTTCCATAAAATGCACAATCAGAGTAAACTGAAAAGCAGAATCTGACAATTCATGTGCTTGAATTTTAGCATTTCAGTTTGTTAGTAGATTTTCTTGATTAAAAAAACCCCAAGAACTTCACTCTTTAACTCCAGTAGGTCTAGGCTCACATTCAGATGTCTTGTGGATAAAACTCCCATACAGAATCTTTTCCTACTCACCTTTTTTAAACATTCCAGCTTCAGCTTCTTCCCAGTAATCATAAATGGAAATGTTTTCATTTAGGTGTGGTCTTTTCCATGTTAGAGGTGAGATAAACAAGCTGAGTGCTGGTGTCTTTGTTCCTGTGCGTCCGTAGGCAGCTCAGAGGGATTCTGGGTCAGCCACTGGCAGTGTTACGGTCTGTGGGGTTTGTGTGCTCAGACTGGAGTGTGGGGATCCCCTGAACAACTCTGTCATAAATTTTGTGGCTGACTTCAACCCTTGCAATACAGTACTTCAGAATTTGCTCTAACATTGTCAATGCAATTGTATTTTAAACAAAAATGACCTGGTTTGAGGTTTTTATATCTGATCAGTTTAAGAGTTTATCCCGGGACATCTTCTGTTCCAGAGGGTAGTACCCAAATGAGTAAGTCAACAGATTCTTCATTCCAGATTCAGAATTTTTTTCAGTGTTTAACGTAAGTAACATTTAAAAAACCCAACTAATCTCATAAAATAGCTCTACAATGGCACCAAATGAACTCGTAGCTTTAACAAATCTAAGGCGATGTTTTTACTATTTGTATGTAACTGAGGGAAAAAGAGTCGAACTCCTTTTCCCTCCCCTGGAAATAAATAAAGATACCAAATGTCATCCAGGTGTTCTGGAAGAAGTTACTGTTGCAGAGTGGCTCAGAGGGTTAAATGACCTTGTTCAGTTCATTGCCAACACGCTTCAGAAATCTCATCCCTTGCTGTTCAGGCTCCATGAAAATAAATGGATTCTGCCCAAATTGGGGTCTCTTTGCCTGTGCACTGCTGCATTCAGCTGACCCTTTATACATCATGATACTGATATTATAGATGTGAATACTTCAAGTTACTGAAATTTCTTGCTTTTTTAAGGTATCAGGGAAGTATCTGTTCCCGTTGAAAAATTAGTTTTAAGTTCTTCTGTCATTTGTAGGAGCTTTTGTTAGTCACAGTGCGTTTTGAAAGGTTTAACAATGGTGAGCATTGTAATTATTTTACATTTGAAACATAAGTTTTTCGGGTTTTTTGTATTTGTGATAGCATTGGGTATGTGTGTGGGATCTGTTTTTTTCCCTAGATGCTGATCTAGTATGACCTTCTTGAAAAATCCAATAAACATTTAAATAAAATGATATTTTCACATCTTGTTTTAGAATGTCCAATGCCCTTTATTTAAAAGAAGGGGAGTGCTGTAAAGGTAATACAATCAGAACAGTTATAAAACCTTATAGGTAAAGTGAAACAATGCTACTGTGGTCATATTGCATAGTGGA
This sequence comes from Donacobius atricapilla, assembly GCA_013397315.1. NCBI lineage: Eukaryota > Metazoa > Chordata > Aves > Passeriformes > Mimidae > Donacobius > Donacobius atricapilla. Next base: position 1,030,916 of record WBMY01000362.1, on the reverse strand, counting down.
GGGGGACTTGCTCATTTTGCTTCTTTTGCTGAGCCTTGAGGTCAAAAGAAAATCTTGAGGGAAGGAGAAAACTTTTCTTTAGCTTGTCCCTGCACCTACAGCAGTGTGTTTTAGACGGCTTGAAACCGATGCCTGTGTGCAGCATTCAGAGGAGCTCTGGAGCCTTCTGCCCTCTGCCAAGGCCGCCTCGGAACCGCACGGTTCTCATGCAGCCTCCCCGCTGCCGTGGGAAGAGCCTGTGCTGTGGCCTCTTCCCCTGGAGCTGCTGTGGCAGCAGGTCCCCAGGCTTGCAGTGGCCAAGGGAAAGCTTCAGTGCCACGTCCTGGCCGAGCTCTCACTGCTGTCCAAAGGCGCCGGTGCAACCACCGCGCCTCTCTCTGAGGCGACTCTCTGTGAAGCAGCACTGGGCTGTTCTCTGGTAAGTGCAGGTGGCTTTCCCTCTGGGGAGTACTCTTAGGGAGTCTGGGGACTTTCGTGGCTTTAGGGGTGTTGTTTCTTAGGAAAATCTGTTTTCAAATGCTTGTATATAGGGAAATTATGGATATTTTCTGATTTTGCCTCAATACATTGGTAGCTTTCTTTAAGAAACTTATGTGTACATCTGTGTCTTTTTACAAATCCAGTCTTGGAGTTAGAAGTCTAGCATCTTCTATAACTTCAGTTTAAGGCCAGTGTTCATTTTTGGGCCAGACATGCTGATCAAGCTTTACTTCTTGGATAAAGAAGGGCCCTGCCCTTGGAAAGCTGGTGATCTGATTTGACCTGTGTTCAAGAATCTCAGGGCAGTGGCTTATTGATGTGTTTGGTGTGAGGCTTGGGAAGTGCATACGAGTTCACAGAAACCTAAAAATAAGCAGTATTTGGGTTAAACCTCTTTATTTGTATGGACTGGTGACCGTGATGGCAAAAATAAATACCCCTTTATTTTCTGGTACTGCTGCCACCACCATCCATGAATTTTAATAGTGTGAAAATATTTTAATTTTACGTTGTCTTGGTACCTTTTGCACAAGTAGAGGATGAAAGTGTAAATTAGTGACTTGACTCACTCTCATGCAGTACTGTTTAATATGCGTAGCTGAGTCTCTGTGACATCAGTGGTGAATTTTATTGTCCCAATAAAGCAGGCTGGAAAAATACTTGGCACCAGTGTTTTCTGTTCAATGAATTGTCAATAAGGCAGCTAGTGATGTCTCCAGTGCAAGTCTTTTTATTATACAGGCTGTTAAACTTAACATTTGAAAAACATTAACCTGAGGAAGTCACATCCCATGGAGTAAACAGCTGAATCAAAGAAGCCAGTGAGACCCGCTAAGGTATTTTGAAACTTTTGTAGGTTTTGTGGCTGAAATCTCTCAGTAAGATATGCCTGAATGATTCAGGAGTTTTGCATTTTTTAATGAAGATCATTAAAAAATAGTCAGAGATATTCCACCTGTTCTGACAGAAAATTTGTCCTGCTAGCTAGTCTGATCAGTTTGACCCAGGTGGAGGAGAAGGATTAAGGAGAATTCTTGGTTCTGTCTCTGAGTCTGACATTCAGTCTCCAGCTGTCACCAACCTACCAGCAGAGGAGGGTGTTATTAAAAAAAAAAAAAAAAGGTGTTGGAAAACTGGAAATGCATTGGAAGCTGTAAGTAACATGAACATATTGTGCCTGTGGAACTTATTTTTCCCAAAGCCTAAGAAGGAAAGGCAGGTTCATAGATTTCAGAGCAGATTCTGATCTCGGTGCAGACAGGTAGTAGAAGGTATTCTGGAAGTTGTATTAAAACATGTGTTATACAAAGGTTTTGAAAGCAAAGTTATTGACTCAGTGTTGTATATATGTGGTTGGGAAATCTCCATCTCTGTTCAAGGGCAGATGTGTCGTTCACTCCCAAGTGTTAAATGTCTCCATAGTTTTGTTAGCAGCACTGAAAGGCCCTGGCACCTCTGTGCCCAGTTAATCTTTCTAGTTCACTGAACATGTCAAGCTACTGATCCTACAAGTTACACTTGTACTGTCCAGATTGCTTTTGCAGCCCTTCTGTGAACTCTGATAGTTCACCTCTTTTATTGAAGTGGGTGAAATAATGTTCTAGTAATGGGGATTTTTTAAAGTTAGAGAAGGTAATTTTTCTACTTCTGTTCTTCTTTGATTTTACTATTACAGTAGAACACTTGGCCACAGGGTAATCTTGACAATTTCTGTGTAGTGATCTATGACAGGTCCTGAATTCACTTCTAGTTTTGCTTTTTCAGTATTTGAGTATTTCTGGTGTAATTTCTGTCTCCATTTGGAGTCCTTTGAATTAGCTGTGTTAAAATGAGTTTTATGATATTAGACTAAGTAAAAACCACAGAATCAAGAAGCTTACTTGAATTGGGAATCAGATTTCTGAGATAGAGTTGCTGGCAAATCAGCTTCAGCAGTATTTGGCAGTGTAATTATGAGGACTCATTTGGGGGGCTCTTTAAGTGCAGGTTTTAATCTCAGTGTTGGAGTAGCTTCTTAAAATTTATCTCAAAACCATGAGACTACTCTGAACAATAACACCGAAGCCCATGATTTCCACTGAACTGTAAGGAATTATTTCTGGGGCTAATAGACCCTGAGGCAGTGGGAAGAATGTCTCCACTGCCATAACCACCACTGGTGCTCCTCTGATAAGAAACAATGGAAAAATAGATGATGAGCTTGCAGAATCCAGACTTGCACTCTGTCTGAAGAAATGCAAAAGACACTGGTGAAATTCCTGTTTTGTTGTTTGCATGCAAATCTGCTGATATATTTGTGAAACTTTTGGAGTTTCAGCAGAGAAGCTTAAGGTGTCTGTGGTTTAAGATATTTATTTAGAGACTTTGTGTTTTATAAACAGTGTGACATTCTATGTTTTCTGTTATCACTTTCTCTCATCTTCCATGAGCCTATGCTCTGAACACTTCCAGAAATGCTGTATGAGAAACATATGGAACTCGTAGATAAGTCTCCAAGTCAAAAGAAGTGAAAGCAAGGGAATTTTCATATTGAATTAATAAGTAGGGTTGAAACTATTAGTTTTTCACAAAATCTTTTGGTGCTAGAAATGGCAGTTGCTGGTGTTTTTGGGTTTTTTGTTCTTTTTTTTGTTTGGGGTTTTTTTTTTTTTTTTAATAAACTGCTTAGCAGGAAAATTAGAGAAAGAAAGGATTGGAAGAGTTGAAGTTAAGAGGCCGGGGAGAAACCAGGGGCCTTGTCAATAGCAGGTATAAGTTAACCCCTTGAAGAGGATTTTTAAAAATCTTTATTTTTTCATAATAATTTTAATTTTTAGATTTGGGTTCCTTACCATTTTTAATTAACTTGAAATGAGCTGTTAGTCAGATATTTGATCCTTCCAACATAAATTAATAAATGACAGTGAGGTTTAACATGAAAATTGTATCAATGGTGAGCACAGGCTGCAACTGTACCTTCCAGTGAGGGGAAGAATAGCACAGTGTGCTGCCCTGTTCCTCCCTGTGCGTCATCCTCAGCTTCCTGCAGTGCCGCTCTCAGGGATACAACGCTTTTCCAGGTCAGGGAGGAGAGTTGAATGATTACTGTTTCTAAAATTTCGATGCTTTTTAGCCTTTTAAATCCTTTATTAAAAGCAGGCAAATAACCTAAAATGAAGTATTTTAGCTTTTTTATTTGTTTTTAATGATATCTTTTCTCCTCTTTTGTTTGTAAGGACTGAACTATGAATGCCCACCCATATATACTGAAACTTCTGCAGAATTTAGACAGCTGTCTTTAACAAATATCCCAGCTGAATCTGCCCACCTAAATTCTGGCATAAATCTTAGGTAGGCTTTTGCTAAATATAATCAGAACATAAAACAGCCCAGCTTAAAAGGGATCTCAAAAGGTCATCTGAGCCAACCTGTTGTGGAAAAGGGAGCCTAGATGGGATTATCCAACACTGTGCCCAGTTGTGTCTTGAATGCCTCCAGCTGATGGAGATTCCACCATTTTCCTAATGAGAGCGTTCTAGTGGTTGTTCTCAGTGTTAAAAATGTGTTTCCTATATCAAGGTGAAACCTTTTCTGGTGCAGATTGCACCTGTTACCCTCTGTCCTCTCTGTGTGGCTCCTTGTGAAGAGAGAGCCTCCATCCATTTTGTAGCCAGCCTTTAAATTCTGGAAAAGTGTGAGGATGTCCCCCCCAAGCGTTCTCTTCTTCAGGGAGAGAGGACAGGACCTAACAGCTCCTTTAGGCTTTCCTTGCAGAGTAGGTTCTGCAGTCTTTGGTCATCTTCATGGCTTTCATTCTGACCCTCTCCAGCCTGTCTGTGTCTTTTCTTGTACTGTGGAGACCACGGCTGGACCCAGCAGTACCCCAGGTGTGACCCGAGGAGCTCTTGCTGCTTTGGGGTGGTCACATCTCATCTCTGCTGGTGGTGCCCCTGAGGGGACATCCCAGCATCTGATTTGCTTTCCCTGCTGCTGCAGCTTCACTGCCGAGCGCCTTTCAGCTCCTGCTGTGCACCAGGACCCCCAGGTGCCCCTCAGCAAAGGATCCCAGCCTGTGCCAGGCTCTTCGGTGTCGTCCCTGCTGCAGGACCTTGCACTTGTCTCTGTTAAACTCCGCTCCCTTCTTGCCAGCTCCCTGTTCCGGCCCGTCCTGCTCTGTGAGATGGCTCTCCCTGCTCTCCCTGCTGACACCTCACCTCACCACCCAGCGTGGTGTCACCAGCAGTCCTGGTGATGGCGCTCTCAGCCCCCTCATCCAGATTGTTTGTGGTGATGTTGGAAAGTGTGGCTCCCACCGTCATTTTCTGGGCTTGCCCCACTTGCTGCAGGCTGCCAGCCTGAGTCCAAACTCTTGCCNACTCAGCAAAGTCTCCCAGCCTGTGCCAGGCTCTTCGGTGTCGTCCCTGCTGCAGGACCTTGCACTTGTCTCTGTTAAACTCCGCTCCCTTCTTGCCAGCTCCCTGTTCCGGCCCGTCCTGCTCTGTGAGATGGCTCTCCCTGCTCTCCCTGCTGACACCTCACCTCACCACCCAGCGTGGTGTCACCAGCAGTCCTGGTGATGGCGCTCTCAGCCCCCTCATCCAGATTGTTTGTGGTGATGTTGGAAAGTGTGGCTCCCACCGTCATTTTCTGGGCTTGCCCCACTTGCTGCAGGCTGCCAGCCTGAGTCCAAACTCTTGCCCAGCACCTTCTGAGTGGCCCCGTGGGCCCCTTCCCTGCCCACTGTGCCGGCCACCAGCCGGTGTCTCCTTGGTTTGTCCAGGAGGAGCTGGGGGAAAGTGTCATTCACTTCGCTGAGGTTGGTTAAACAGTATCTGCTGCTCTCCCCATGCTGGCTGAAACTGGTATTTTGCAGGTGATCGGGTTGGTCTGGCGTGATCTGCCTGTTGTGAAGCTGCTCTGGCTTTGCCCAACCACCTGCTTTATTTGCCTTGGTAAAGCTGGACAGCAATTCTTGTGTTTTACAGCCTGGTGCAGTTATCATGGGGCTCCTTAAATGTTCTCTTAACACAGCAGCTGTGCCTGGTTTTTTATGTAACCTGGAGATCACACACTTCCCATTGTGCCAGACCTCTGATGTCAGTGTTTTAGAGAAGGTGAAAATAGGAAATAATTGTTTGCAGTCTGTGGATTTCAACTATAATCGATCTGGTTTTGTTTCCTTGTTCTCCAACACAGTTTGCTTCTTGAACTATTCTCCTAGTTACTAAAGCTTGATATTACAAATATAAAATGCAATACTTTTGACTATATAAACTTATTGTTGGATTTCTCTAAATTTTGGAGTCCCATATTTAACTTGTATTATCTCTCTTAAAAAGCAAAACGATGGTGCCTGCATTCAATATAAGAACTGTTCTTGTTCGTGAAATAGTCTCTTCCTGTTTGAAAACAAAGAACAGAGGAAATTCTGAAGATGCATAAACTTGGGAACATTTCCTAAAAAATAATATAATTGTTCATGATATTGAGTACACTGTCTAGTGAGCAGTACAGTTATGATTTACTTTCTTTGTTCTTTGACTTCCTAAGATAATGCCAACTTTTCCTTTTCAAAGCTCAGTCGGAAACATTTGAAATGGCAAGAACAAATCCAGTGTCATTGGTGCCAAGATGCTGTAACTGAATATTATGGAAATTGTAGTGCAAATCATAAATAATTTCCCTATTATAAAGTTATATTCATTTTCTAAGGAGAAAGTTTAGCAAATGTTACTCTGAAGTAAAGCAAATTGGAAAAAAATACAGAATGTATCAGAATTTTGAGTGAAGTGCTAGCAGTGCAATCTTACAAGTTTTTTTTGCACATGCTGTGATAATGAAACCTTTTTTCTGTGGATGGATGTTCTGCTTCCATGCTTCTTTCGTCATCATCCCACCAATTTAAATCTCACTGTAACTGTTTGCAGTGGCTCATTTATTTCTCGGGTTTCTTCTGCCCCACCCCGGTGCTGCCTGACCCATTCCCTTCCTCTTCATCCCTCCTGTCACCTCATGACTTCCCCATGAAGCAGTTTCAGCTCTCCAGCTTTCTGCACTCCCCTGACTCCTTTCAGGGCTATAAAATGACTCTTTAGCGGTTTTTCCAGTCCTATCGTGTTTGCATCCAAAACTGAGCTCGCTTCTCTCTCCCTACCTGCACGCTGCCTCATCTGGCACTTGCAGCCGTTGAAGTAACTTTGAGTCCTCCAAGACTGCTGATTGCACAGCAGGAAAGAAAAACAGTTATTTTGTTTTGTTACCCCATGTCCCTTCCCCAGTTACTTGTCAAATCTGTTTTCACCTCTGTGAAACATAGTGGCATAGTTCTGGTGTGACTGGAGGGGGTTTTTTTGAAAGAACGGTCAGAAAAAGAAAAGAATACAAACCAAATTACAATATCACTGTCAGGTCTCAAAAGCAACATATTCTGGAACTGAGCGCCCCTGAGTTTTGTTGCTGGTGATAGGGAATGAATGAGCAGTTGAGAAGTTGCTGCACATTTAATTTGCAGATTTGGCACGAGGTCCCATACAGGTGTTGTGCTTGCATGTTGTTTTGTACAAACAAAGTGTAGGCTACCAGGAAGAGAGCAGCCTTGGGGTTTTTGATTTGTTTTGGGTTTTTTTTTTTTCTCCCTCTCTGTAATAACTTCTTTTATAAGGTTTTGGTCAGATAACTCTCCTGAACTTGAAACAAACCCCATTGCATGTGCTATCTTGGGAAGTGGCAGTGTATTTTGAATATTGTAGAAGTCTTTTATGTTTCCATGTCACCTTGTCACAACCTTCTTCCTGCTTCTCAGAGTGTATTTTTATTCGGACTTGGCCTCAGCAGACTCAAAGCTGTGTTAGTGTGGAGAGCTGTGCTCAGTCCTTTGGTGGCAGGGAGCCTTTAGCTCAAATTCCATTGACTGCAGCCCTAGTAAAAAACAATTTCCTCAGGGCGTGGAGCAGCAAAAAAATCCATTACAACTTATTACAAAACAAAACCAACCTCTAAATGATTGCAGAACTTTTTTTTTTTCTATTTTTTTTCTTTTTTTTTCTTTTTTTTTTTTTTCCCAAGAAGTGTAGTTAGCTACTCCCTCTTAGTGGACATAGTGTGAGGCATTTCGAATCTTCCCGGTGTTCACAATATTCAGTAGGACAGTTGGGTTGGAAACACTGGACCTTTAAACTATCAAGGATGTAAATACCTACATCTGTCTCAAGTTCCATGTATCAAAATGAGTTTAGTATTAAAGTTTTAAATAAGTTTGTTCTCTGCAATAAGATCCCAACAAATCAATTTTGGGGTTTTTAATTATATAATTTTTTCTGATTTAAGGGTGAAGTTTTTATGTATCCTTATTGTAGATTCTTATTGAATATTACCGGTTTAGATTTCGTTGACTATGTGTGCATCACCTGAGTACCGAGGAATGCAAGTTGCTTTAAAAAATTAAAATTTTTCTTCTTTGTGGATGTTAATGTGAAAAAAATTATGGTCTTTCTGTTCTGAAACTTTATTCTTTTGTTTCAACTGAATTCCATAGCATAACCCTGTGACGTTGCTCTTAGGCGAATTCTTTAATGAAACTGTTGGGATGGAAAAGCATGGGGGCGAAGAGGATTTTAAATCATGAAAGCAAGCTGAAATACTAATACCAATTTCAGCATGTTTTTTGTAAACAGTGCTCAGGCCCTGTAAATGAGCTACAAATTTTATAAACCCGATTTCCTGGCAGTAATTCACGACCAGGCTGCTCCCAGCACGCCCCTGCGAGGGCGCTGCCGGCGCCCGTTTGATGCGCCGGGCCAGTGGCTGCACAGGTAGGAAAAGAATGGATGGAATTGTCGCTGTAAGGTGCTGTTTGGATTTTATCGCAGCTGTTTCTTTTCCTTTGCTCCCCAGAGTCATAGGCGCTGTTCCCTCTGACTGTATTTGACAGGAACTGCTTCTGGCGGAAGGTTTTCTGTGCACTCACATTTCCCGGCCGTGGCTTTTTCAGTTAAGGGTGTGGCTTTTTCTGACACAGCTGTGTTAGAACAGGTTCTTGCCTAGAAACTCTTATCATGGCGTAAAGTCCTCTGACATTACAGCTTATCTTACTGGGGGGCTGTAGTGCACTACAGAAAGAAACTGTGCTGAAGTGTTGTGGGTGTGAAGACTTTTTTTTTTTTTTTTTTTTTTTTTTTNTTTTTTTTTTTTTTTTACTGCCTGGGCAGACCGTTGTGATTTTCAGTGTGACCTTCCATTTTATGGAATCACTGGCCATTCCCCTTGGTGTGTTCAGATTCCTTTTATTTATTTATTGGTATTCATATTACTGGAGAGTTCATCCTGCCTTGCTCCCAAAGGATTTTTCAAGGAAACTCATAAATAAATTTCAGTGGCTTTGCCAAGTGTTGTCAAGTATGTCTGCTTCTAGTTTGAAAGCTGATCCCTTTAACATCAGTAGCTGACAGCCATTAAAACAATTACTATTACAGTTATGATAAAACAATTAATTATTAGACCTTGCAGGGGAGATGCCATTAATTTTGGATTTCTGCAAAACTGAGCTATTTAACCTTAGGTATAAAATCATCACTGAATGCTGATCGTTGATTTTCATGTGAAATTATTGCCACTACACAGTGATGAAGTAATATCTTCCCAAGACCTCCTTGAATGCTGTTGTGTACTTGTTTAGAGGAGTAATGCAGCTCTGGCAAGACACTGTGATCCCATTTGGGTGTTGCTCTTGTGGCCTGTTAGGGACCAGCTTTTCTCCAATGTGAGCACGAGACTGTGGAGCATTTATGCCTCTCATGCATTCGGAAATAGGTTTTGGTACTCTGAAAGTAAGATGGAATTAGTGTAAATAATTAAATGCAAAATTACATTTGCAGATGTGCGTACAGTTTAATTTAAATAAGATTGTGCATACACAAACAACATAACACTTAAACAGCCTGAACATCAAGTGCCTGAGCAGGCAGGGGCAGGCTGTTCTCTGCTGGTGGTAAGCTCAAACTTCCTAGTTTTTCTGTGCTTTGCTTTTCAGGAAAGAGCCTTTTGTGGCTGTGCTCAGCAGAGCGCAGTATGAAGTGAACTGCTGCAGTGGCTCGGGCTGCCTTCATTGCCACTGTGCTCTTCTAAACTCCCGGATGTTTTTTGATAAGCAGAGGCCGGTGAAGTTCAGACTTGGTTTGGGCCACGCGAGCTGTTACTGTAGGAGAGCAAGGCACGTTTGGGTCTGCAAATTGTTGTTTTCCAACAAAGCCCTGGGTGTATGGCTGATAGAGGAGGTTGGAAGAAGTGTTAGCAGGCCTTCAAAAGCATTTTCAAGGAAGAAAGTGGCAGATGGTGCAGGCTAGAGGTTGTGAGGAGGAAGAGAACTTAGGAGGAGTGTTCTCATCTGAAGTTGCCGAAGGAGAGGTGTCTACCTTGCTGTGACTTCACTTGCTTAAAATTTCTCAGGTCTAATACCTTCAAAGGTTTTTCTTGTGGATAAAAGCATTATTCTCCTTGCTGTAACCTGTATTTCTCCGTGGGTGAAGCAAAGTGAGCAATTTAAATAATGAAGGTGTGCATATGAGCTTTAGAGAAGAAAACAATCAACCATGATGTTTAAAGTCTAAACTTTAAAATAAAACATATTAAACACTGCAAAGGTGTCTTTGTGTGTTTATTTAGTAACTCAGTGGGTGGAAACCATGGAGCGTTCAAGTGCTAACATAGATTTTCCTAGTAATATCCTGTTCTGCAGAGTCAAGGAAAATGCTTTATTTTGCTCATTGTGTTCATCTGTCTCAGTTCAGTGGTTTTTTCACTCTCATATAAGAAACAAGTTGAATTTTGAAACTTCTTTCCTAATGTAAGAATTAAAGAGGATGAAATCTGCTAATTCTGAAGTCTTGAAGTAAATAATTTTCTTCATTGCCATGATTTTGTTTAACATAATCTGCTTTTCAAAATCTATGTAAACTTGCCTCTGCTGAGTGCATCCACATCTGAAGTGGTTTTAGCTGATAAGCATGCAAACAAATTACTGAGCAAATTAGAAGCAGTTTAAGATAAGTCCCTGGAAGAATCTAAAAATGGCAATAGCAAAAGAATAGAGACATATATAAAATCTTACTGATTTTAGATGTAGATGATGAACGATTACTTACATGAAGTCTCTTCTATACAGTCTTTTCTACTTAGTTGTAATTTGATATCTCAGGTGACCAGGAATTGGAGGTTTGAATCTCAAAGTGTTGCGAGGGTGGCTTTGTTGAACTGTCTTTTTATCAGTGGAAGGCTTCAAAATTCTTCTGAGAAGCATTTTTGGAATGAAGGCTGTAATTCTGTGCCCAAAAAACCGGGCTAATGTTGCACAAAGGAATTGTGAGGGGAAGGAGGAGGTGTGTATGAGCAATACTGGCTGAGCTTGCAGCCTCTCTGGTAGATACAGGCAGTTGCTGACTACAACATGTAAAACTGAAAGGAACCCTGGCCAGGGAGTGGGGGCTGTGTGTGTCTGTGCTTTCCAGATTCCAAAACCCGCATGCTAATGTAGTGACGTGCATGTTATTGAATGGACCTAAAATTAATGCGAAAAGAACACTTTGGGTTACAAAGTCGAGATTTCTGAGTTTGTGTCCAGGATTGTGTTGGCAGTCCAAGCATGTTGTGGTGGAGCTGATTCTTCATATTATTGAACATGTGTAATATACTAATTGCAGTGATGATTTAATTTCTGATTTATGCAATATTCTTTTTATGTCTGCTTCAACTTTTTAAGAAAAAACTAAAAGGCAAAAGCCCCAAACCCATGAGTTTAGTCCTTGTGTCTGGAACTTCTGTCATTGTCTCTGAGAAGGTTTGAAGGACATCGGTGCTTCTAAAAACCAATCTGGCCAGACAGCTTGAGAAATTTTGTTTTTTCTCAATTTAAATGGGAACTTTCATATTTGTTGTGTGCTGCATGAATTTATATAACATATTGGACTTTTCGTATATGTTAGCCAACTTTCCCGATCTTGTATATTAAAATCCTTTTCCCTACTCTAGAATATTGCTATCCAGTTGCACAAACACGGTTTCTCATTTGGGAAGACTCGCTAATTTTAGATGGAATTGAACTGTTACTTTGAAGGTAGAAATACATATGAATTTAGTAGTTATTTCCTTGCTTGATTTATTTATTCCTCTTCTCTGTCCTTCTTCATAGGCTCCTTAAAACTGTGCTATGAATGGTGATTCTGGTGTGGGGGTGGTGACTTCACCACCTCCAACAACAGCCCCTCATAAAGAGAGGTATTTTGATCGAGTTGATGAAAATAATCCAGAATATTTGAGAGAGAGAAATATGGCACCTGACCTTCGCCAGGATTTTAACATGATGGAACAGAAGAAGAGAGTCTCCATGATTCTTCAAAGCCCAGTAAGAAAAGAAATGCTTCATCTTTAAAGTGACAAATTTAATATGGTTTTTCCACTATCAGTACAGAATTGGAGAATTTTGTGGTATCTTAGATACATTTGTTCTAAGATGAGTGTCTTATTGGCCTTTCCCGATTTTATTTCTTCATCCTGTCTGTTTGAATTTTTATGGTCTACTCACAAAGCAGCTTTACAGACTGGCTTTCAGAATTTACATGATGATCATAATCATATACAAATTATTATCTCTGTATAATCAGCAACTTTTTTTTTTCATATTTTCCATCTAATCATTTTAAAACATTTTTTCACTGGTTTCATGTATTAGTTTAAATGTTGTAGCTCTCTTAAGAGTTGCATATACAAGGCAGGTCTGTCCTGTACTCAGTTTTTTTTCTGGGATTTGGCCATATGAAATATTTTTCAATCTCTTTCTGAAAAGTTGCGCAGTAATGAAGTATGAATGCCTGACGTTTAATATTGAAGATGTTCCCCTGGGGAGATAGCGCGCAAACAGACCTTCCCTCATGACATTTGTTCCTTTTCTAATAACTAGTGGGTGGCTTTAGATACAAAACATGACGTGACATAACTTCACTTGGAATAGGGATGTGGTGGTACATTCACAATTTTCCTATTAAGTCAACCCATTTGATTTATGAAAATATTAATAAATCTCTCAATAAAAAAGTAATGACTTAATGACTGCGGTACTTCTCTTTCAGTACAAATTCCAGTGTTCTTGTCAAAAGCAGGAGCTATCAGCAGTAGTAAAAACTCTTTGTTTTCTTCCTTACAGGTTAAAATATATTTAAAACAAAACAAAAACCCAGGAAAAATGTAAACAACCCCTTGTCTAAACAGGTTTTAAAAATTTAATGTTCGTTGTTTTCTGTGCTCCTGGATGCCTTCTTGGCTCTCGCTTACCTGTGAGCCAGAGTGACAAATTTTCTTTTCTTGTTCTGCTACTTTTCCTTTCACATTTTATGTTAAAGTCGATTGTACATTCTCCTCCTTCCAGAAATTCATACTAGTGAGGCTCAAAGACTTTTGGTGTTACTTGAAAAGGGAATGCTGGAATTTCCATAAAAAAGCCCCAAGTGACTCAGATCACTGGCGCTGCAGAGCAATGTTTTGAAGTTACAGTGTGCACCCAGAGGTGTTTTTCAGAAGAGGTGTAGGATGGTTCCATGGCAGCGCAAGAAAGAAGCTGTGCATGAAGGGCTGAAATTCATTTAAGCATGCGTTACAACCTGCAATGTCTTGTTACTAGGCCTTCTGTGAAGAATTGGAATCCATGATCCAGGAACAGTTTAAGAAGGGGAAGAACCCAACAGGGCTGTTGGCTTTACAGCAGATTGCGGATTTCATGACAACGCACGTACCAAACGTCTACCCGGCAGCTCCTCAAGGCGGAATGGCTGCGTTAAACATGAGTGAGTGCCCCTTCAGTGATGAGAGCTGAACTCCTGTCTTTCTTTTTCTTGAAAGGCTTAAAATGAAGAGATTATGAGTGAAATAAAGAGTACTGTGAAGTTCGAATGCTGTCCTGTTCCGCTCACACGAGCACTGAATACATGAAATTAACTGATTCGTTTCTAAATGCCACATGTGATTCATGTATATAGTTTATATCAAAATTTATTTCAAGCATGGTATCTAAATTGAAAAATAAGCCTGATAAGCCACTGCTAGTAAAAAATTTTAAATATTTAAACACTGCTAATTACAACATGGTTTGTCTTCGGGAAAATCAAACACTCATTAGTAGTTTGGTAACAGTGAAGGTCTTTAGAAACGAAGTATTTTTGCCATTGAAATACTGTTTGCAGCTTTCTCCTGTGAAGTGAAGCTTTACTCAAGAAACATCAGCAAGCAAAACAAAGCAGGAAAAAACCCAGAATGTGCAAATGCATGTACAGACAGGTTTTGTGTTAAGATAAAATAAATCCTTGCCTGAGCTCCAAAATATATCTTTAGTTCTGACTGTAGCATGGCCTGGTTCTGCTTTTTCACAGTTACTTTTAACCACATTTCTAATTGCACTGTAACTAGAATTACAGTATTTGTATTATTTACCATAATCTTCCTCTCTCTAGCTTGTACTTAATTTTTCTTAATAAATAAGCCTATGTGCATCTTTTTAGGTGTGTAATCCACCTTGTTGGGAAGACACGTATCACAAAAAGTGGAGTGTTTGGGATTACGTTTTTATTTTAACAATGACGATGGATTTTACAGTCACTAGTTTGAGAGAGGAAAAAAATATTTTACTTAGGAATGCACTGTCACATTAGCACTAATTTATAGTAGGGAAGGAAATTAATGCTGAGTCTACCAAAGCTGAATAACCTTGCTCAAGATTGTCATTACATTTGTGTAATATAAATTATTTCATTATAGGAATGAAAATTTACTGTCCATTTCTTAGGTTAATGTGTTCATACAAACCAGTAAGAAGAACTGATATAACAGTGGTGCCTGTTGCCAGGCTTGAACTGATATTGAACTCAGCCCGCCCTGTGCTCTGTTTACCCCTTCTCCTCTTCAGGTCTTGGCATGGTGACACCAGTGAATGACCTGAGAGGGTCGGATTCCATTGCTTATGAAAAAGGGGAGAAGTTGTTACGGTGCAAATTGGCAGCTTTCTACAGATTAGCAGATCTCTTTGGCTGGTCTCAGCTTATTTACAATCATATAACAGTGAGTATTGAATCAACAGATAACTGAACCAATTGTTTTAACATACAAGAGAATTGCTTCCCTCCCCTAGCTGTCATTTTCTCTTTGTGTGTGAGAAGAGCAAAGTGGTATTGAAAGCAGTATAATAGTGAAGAGATTTGTCATTGCATCTCAGCTTGGATATCTGAATAGAGTCTTGAGAGAGTCTACATGAGAATTCTTAGGATGAAATAAAGATTGCTGAAAGACTGTCTTTTAGTGTCTCAAATGCTTTGAATAATTGTATTTATTATTCTACAAAGTCATTTCTTAGTTTTCTTGCTTTTTTTGCTAAGTACTAAAATATCTTCTTAGTCATTCAGTTGAATTTTATAATTCAGGTAGCAGCCTTTCTGTAAAAGCAGCCATAGTATTTCTGAACAGGAGCGAGCTTCTCCACTTAATGCAGCGTGCCAACAATTTTCCTTGTGACTGAGTAATCACTGGCATCCGTAAAAATGATGACAAGGGGGTCAAATCAAGGAGGTTTTATACATCAGAAGAATGATCAACATGAGTCTCATGAGTAAAGTCACAGCTGTGGTGTGCAGCCCTGTCAATTGTTGTCCTAACAGAGCTGAATTGTTTTTTATTCTACATAGTAGAGATTGTCCTTTATGTGTTTTCAGTTCTTCTAGTTGCAATTGCAATGAAATACGGTAATAATATTTTTACTGCTTTTTGAGAATTCAAGGCAAATTATAAGTGAACAGATGAAGCTGATAAATGATATGTGTAGGCATAGGATCAAGGCAGTATTGGTTAGATCGTTTGGTTCCTTTTGTAAGGGAACATATCCAACATCATGGTTCTTGTAAACAGCTCTTGCCACCCCCAGATTTTTCATATGTGACAGGAGAATTGATTTTGTACAAGGGACATTAATGCAATGAAAAGATGACTCGGCATGCAGATTTGGAGATGGCTTTCTAGTGTAAAGTTCAGCCCTGGGAAAGCTTGTACATTTAGGTAAAAGATAAATGTAAGGAAGGGCAGCATGTCAAGGCAAGGGCTTGTGATTGGGGTGGAATGCCTCAAGTTTGCTTGCTTTGGGGAGGAGTACAAGCAAGATACCGATTGAGGTGGAGGACAGTCAAAGGACTTGGAAAATTAGATTCTGAAAGTGTTTTAGTCACTTCTGAATGATGGAGGTACTGGAAAGCTCTTGGTTTGTCAGCAGCAGTCCCAAGTCATAGTTCTCCTGTCTTTTACATGCTCCTCCAGTGAACAGCATTCTGAAAGATGACTGAAAGATCTAATTTCTCTTCAGAAGCTGATATAGAACAAGGTTGTTATGTTTATTAAGTAGTGCCACAACCCTTTGGAATGTGGTGAATGCTACCACTTCATGCAATGCTCGCGTTTGGCTCTAGATTTTCACTTTTTTTTGTGAGTGGATGCTGTAATTACTGGGTGATTGCATTCAAATTATAAGCTTGTGCCAGTGCACTTGTGAAGTGAGAGAAAAGGTACAACAGCCTTCTGTTAAGCCTGTGTGTTAGAGGGGAATGGCACATACTCTCATATCCTCACAATTTCCATCTGGGCATATCGGCGTTGGGCGGAATATTGTTGCTTTTTTTGGATCCTTATCAATCACTGACAGTTACTGTATGTGGAGTTGCTTAGACTGGTGCAGTCTTGGTGCAGAAGCAGAATTACAGAGCATCAAGAGATTTCATGCCAAGTATGATAATGTTGAGTACACTTGGGCAACTCTGGGGTTTTCATGTCAAGTGCAATAATGTAGAGTAAACTTGGGTGCCTCCAGGGTCAGGCAGGATTTGAGATTACAGGTTTACAGAAGGTAGACATCATTCACCAGATCTTGGTTTGCTTTGAGGGCATGAGCTATTAATAGGATCTAATCCTAAAGCAAATTGGTTTGTGAGTCTTGCTGCTTGTTTGGCTTTGATTTGAGCTTTCCTATTAGCTTTTGGGATATTTTGAATAATGCTTGTTCTTGGTCTTGCACAAATAAGTAAGAGATTTTTCTTGATCATTTGCACTTCTGTAATGAAGAACTACTTTGGTGATTCATAAAAGTAAAGATTAACGTCAATTGACTGCTTCAGTTTAAGGCTCTTATGCTGTAGCATGTTCCCAGCTGGTTGAAAAGGAAACTAGATCTGTGCTGGAAGCTTTTGCATGACTGCACAACTACTTATTAGAATTTTTTCCCTGCAGTAGAACTGTAGCAAAGTATACATATATTTAATGTTGCAAGTAGTAGAAGACATGAGGCAGAAACAGCATAAAGTGTCTGCATCTCAGGGAAATTCAAAACTCATAAATAACTTCGAATTAAAAAAGCCCAGACAACAAAAAACCCGACCCCACGACACAAACTCCCCAAATGCTGGGTAGACTCATGGCAAAGTAGGGAGTTGTCTCATGTGTCCAGTAAAACTTAGGAAAACTATTAATTCACCATCAAAAGACACCTTAATTACCTAGATGTCCTGTACTTTTCATTGTACAGACTTCTAAGAGATGCATCCCAAGATATGAAAGCTTTGAAGCCAAAATTATTTTTGTGTTATGAACCCCTGATTGTCTGAATGAGATGAGAGGGAAAAAACATAAATGATGGTCAGGATTCTTGGTAGAAAATTTGCAAGTGTCCTGTACTGCTCACAGATGTCTCACAGGAGCCAGCATCAGTGATGAAACCCTTCTCAGCACCAAGATGTTTCAGCTCTGTGGGCCAATTCCTGCGTTTTCTCACAGCCATTTACTTTATACCTTATGTCTTACTAAGGTAGAAATATAGTTGGAGTGTAAACTCATTCCACTGAAAGAATTTACTTTTTTTTCCCCATTTCTCTCAGTATTGTTCGTTTTATCCACAGTGGGTGAGTTGTCATTGTAACCGAATATAAGGATTTACTAAATTCCACCAATCTGGAGGACTCCGGCATGTTACTGCCATCTGGTTTTGTTCAACAAGAATTAATTAACGGTGCTGTGCATTGATTATCTGTTGTAGCATACAAGAAAATCATATTGTGTGTTATAGGCATACTTGCCCATTCCATAATCAGGATGTAAAAGATACTTTAATGGTTTGAGGTCTTCTTGTATGCTTTAATAAAACCTTCTTAGTATCTCTTACTCTTGTTTTGTCCTTAGGCCAGAGTAAATTCTGAGCAAGAGCACTTCCTTATTGTACCTTTTGGACTCCTCTATAGTGAAGTCACTGCGTCTAGTCTGGTAAGCAATTGTTAATTTTCATAGCTGTAAAATATTAAGAGAGAAATATATACGTATGTATGTATATATATATTCATATATATGTCAGTTTAAATTGTATCCTAGAGAATATTTTACTCTTGTGTACTAAGTTTAGAACAGTATTACTGAACATGACTGGTTTTGGTACTGCTGGGGGGTCTGAGAGATTTCTTTGCCGATGTTCACCACCATGAGTCTTCCAGATGATCTGCCTGTAACAAGGCACCAGGCCATTTGGACAGTGAATCACCTCATGCCCTTGAAAGCTGCTGGCTGTTTAGTCCAGCTTGTTGAGGGAAACTTTGGGCATTTCAGATCTAAATGATGACAACTGGTTTTAGAGTCTCGGTGGTAGATGCTGAATTAAATCAGATTTTTTTTAATCTTGATTATGAAAATAGTTCTTTTTATTCTCAGGTTAAAATCAATATTCAGGGAGATGTGGTTGATCGTGGAAGCACTAACCTGGGAGTAAACCAAGCTGGTTTTACATTGCACTCGGCAATTTATGCAGCTCGACCTGATGTCAAATGCATTGTGCATATCCACACACCAGCAGGAGCAGCGGTAAGCTCGCTTCTGGCTTTTTCCTGTTCCCCCATCCCTCCCAAACAGAAAAGAGATGGGTCCCCTTCATTGTAGATTTGCTTCCTATCTGGAGGGCAGAGAGCCTTTTAGTCTGTCTTCAGGTATGGCTCTGTTTGAATCAGAGCCCATCCTTACTGGGTTGGTACCCGAATGGTCAGACAGTAAATTGAGCTCTATCATCAGAAAATATGTATGTCATACATGTGTGTCCTTTACCACAGACGACCAGATCTTTTGACAGTGAGTCATAAAAGCTTTAGCATATTTTGTTGATTTCGTAAAGCACAGTTTTATCAAGGTTTTCTGAAATATTTGAAACTTTCCAATATTTCTCTTTGGAGATACTGATTACAAGTCAGTTCTGCCTCTTTGGAATGTTTTGAGAGAGTGACTTTCAGGGATCACATTCTGATGATTTTTTTTAAACTAATTGATTAATCGAATGAATACAACCATTCTAAGGACAATTATCAAATTCCTAAAATTGTGAATTACAGAGCTGCCTTTTAAAAAATATTCTTTAAGCTTACCTGCAGTGCTGCAGAATTATCTGTATTACCCAAGTTGTTCTTTTGGCATGGGGGCAGGAGGGGGAATGCAGTGGAAGGAATGAAGGATGCAGTTGATTTTGGGGTTTGGTGGTTTCTTGGGGTTTTTTCCTTGAATCCTTTTATATTGATGTTGCTGTTGTGTAAAAAGAGCCATATTGAGACAGACCCAAAAGAAATGTGACTTTTGTATCCAGTCCAAAAGTTATCAAAATTAGAAGCTATAAGGATGGAGTATAAGAACACTGTGTATGTACCTGTAGAGATAGATTCATTTAATACATAAAAACATGTTCTTTGATTTTTCACTTTTTCTGTTGCAAGAAATTAAATCGAATGTTTTCATATTTCTCAGGTTTCTGCAATGAAGTGTGGTCTCTTGCCAATTTCACCTGAAGCACTTTCCCTAGGGGAAGTAGCTTATCATGACTACCATGGTATTTTAGTGGATGATGAAGAAAAGGTGGTCATTCAGAAAAATTTGGGCCCTAAAAGCAAGGTCAGTATTTACATCTGGAATTAAAGTAAAAAGGAGAGGGGGGCAGTGTGTTTGTGTGACAGGTATGTTCTTTAATCAGTAGCAAATATTCTTTAATCAAGGGCATGAAAATACTTGGCATACTGCTGTTAACTTTTTCAATGTTTCCCTAGGTCCTTATTCTCCGAAACCACGGCTTAGTATCAGTTGGAGAGACTGTTGAGGAGGCTTTCTACTATATTCATAACCTAGTGCTTGCCTGTGAGATACAAGTAAGAGCTTTAATACCTTATGTAATAATGCAACCTGCTGTATTAACCACCAAACAGATTAATAATTGCCTATTTTACTGCTTCAACTCTTGGCTCTAAACTAACACAACGATGTGTGATGTCACTGTATTGTGGGGGGACGTCCAAAACTTTGGTTTCACTGACAGTATTCCAGTACTGTATTGAAACCATCAATTTACTGCCCATTAAAACAGATACTTCCAAAGATTTAAGACAACTTCTATACAAGCATATTCATTTCTTTAGTTTTAAAATGAAGTAGATTTCTTCTGGGTTTATGCCAAGTTTTTAGGGGGTTTTTTGGTTGTTTTCACCCCGTTCCCCACAAGCAAGTCAAAGATGACTCCATTGTTTTTCAGGTACGTACCCTGGCCAGTGCAGGTGGACCAGACAACTTAGTGCTTCTTGATCCTGGCAAGTACAAAGCCAAGTCTCGTTCCCCTGAGTCTCCAGCAGGTGAGGGTACTGTATCCCACCCCAAGTGGCAGATTGGTGAACAGGAGTTCGAAGCTCTTATGCGAATGCTTGATAATCTGGTAAGGCAGGCCTTTTTGTCTAATTTTGTCTAATTTTTTATGTGATAATGTAAAAAATACATTTTTTTAAAGCTGCATGTAGTTGGGATAGTTTATACAGCCTGCAGCCTGTTCTTTCCCAAGGACTTG
Organism: Donacobius atricapilla; assembly: GCA_013397315.1. Classification (NCBI taxonomy): domain Eukaryota; kingdom Metazoa; phylum Chordata; class Aves; order Passeriformes; family Mimidae; genus Donacobius; species Donacobius atricapilla. Next base: position 1,010,536 of record WBMY01000362.1, on the reverse strand, counting down.
GAGACATGAAAAGCATCAGGTGTCCTTTGTACAGATTGTACAGATAGCAGATTTACTTCTTATTCATAATCTGATTGTTATTGGTGAGATCAGAGGAGATCTTGTGGGTCTTGTGATCTACTTCCAAATCAGGGTACTGTGGTGCTTGCACCGAATCTGAATTTTCTGCTCTGTTCCCATCCCCTCCCAAAATGTGTTAAACTATTAATGTATTATTAGGTGTGAGGTCCAGCTTAATTTGACTAAGGCTTTGCTAGTATCTGCAAGAGTTTAAAAGACAAGCTTTAAATAAATAAAAGCCTTCAGAGAAAACGGTTTCAGTAAGAACCCACCTGTAACAAATGACCAGATACCAACATTTACTGTCCAGCTTCAATGGGAAAGATGTGGCTGGGGACAGCAGATTCTGTGTATCTGACTGGTACCTTTGTTAGATTCAGCTGGATTTCAGTTTCTCTAGGAAATGCCAATTTTATGTTTCTTACTGCACATAGAAAGCAGGATCATAAAAGAAATGGCATTGTACTCAGAAGGAATGTAGGAATAGAAAGGAGTTTTCAGTCATACAATACAGACCCTTAATATTATGATTAGCCACATATTGTATTGGGTAGTAAATTCGATGGTAGATAATTACTCAAGATGTGTTTTGATCATTAGAAGTTGGAGCAGAACCCAAGTAGGGCTGCAGCAATGCTTAATGCATGAAAACTCTGTAGAAAGCTAAGTCTGCATAGTTGGGGCTGATGTTTCTTTACATAGAATGGATAGATAGAGAATTTGAGTGTTTTGGGAACTAAGCTATTCACACTTTTCCTTTGAGCCATTTTGAAAATATTTTGATAGTGGAAACTTCTTAAAGAAACTGTTAAATATCCTTTTTGTATGTTAAATGCTGAGCAAAATATGAAAGAAAACATGGGCAGACATGACTAGTGTGAATAGGGAATGTTAAAGGTGGAACAAAATACAGAAGAGGTGGGAGAGTGAAACAACATGAGATTAGGGAGAGGAGTGAATAAGGACATAAAAGTAGCATTCTTGAAGTCGTCCCTTGTATACTGTCTGTTGATTTCTAGATGTAAAAACACAGAAAAGATCTTTTTATCTACCCTTTCATAAGGGTGCTTCTTTATGTCCTTCGTTTAGAATAGTGAGAAACATTTGATTACAGTTTAAAAAAAAAAAGTGTAAATGAGTAGTTGGAATGTAGTACAAAGAAAAGTCATGATTCTGCATTTGGACTTAAATCCAACTCCAGACACTTGAACAATTACTTGAAAATTCTATGAAAAACACCAGGAAGCACAAATAGACATTTTTTCCCTTCTTAAAAAACCTAGTCTGGTCAAAAGGATTTTAATAATGTGTTTAACACATTGAAATACAGGTGGTAATTTTTTTGCTTGACTATGAGAAGAGGCAGATCCATAGCACTGCTCTTGATGAACTTCGCAGTCACCTCAATTGCTTTCTGCAGGACTACTGTAAATTCTTCCTAACAGCATAACACAATGTTTTTGATGTTTGATCTACCAAAAATGGTGACTCATTTAAATTAGTGGTTCAGAAGTTACTTGGATTGAAAAGGACACTAATGTAGCCTCACTTCTGTGTGTCATCCCCTTTGACACGGCTGTGCCCACCATAACAGGCGAGCAGCCGCCTAAAGAAGAGGTGGTGCTGTAGAATGGTTTTCTCAGTTAAGGGTTTCAGCAAAGTTTCAGTTGTCTGTTGAACGACTTGGAGATACAGAAGACTAATTGTGCTGCTCTCCTTCTGCAGGGTTACAGAACCGGCTACCCCTATCGATGCCCTGCTCTGAGAGAGAAATCTAAAAAGTACAGCGATGTTGAGATCCCAGCTAGTGTCACAGGTTACTCCTTTACTAGTGATGGCGAGTCAGGCATTTCCTCCCCCCTCAGACACAGTTTTCAGAAACAGCAGCGAGAGAAGACAAGGTGGCTGAACTCTGGCCGAGGGGATGATGCTTCTGAAGAAGGGCAGAATGGCAGCAGTCCCAAGTCGAAGACTAAGGTGTGGACGAACATTACACACGATCACGTGAAACCCTTGCTGCAGTCTCTCTCGTCCGGTGTCTGCGTGCCAAGCTGTATTACCAACTGCTTGGTCTGTGCCTACCTTACTGTTCATAGTTAGATGATGTAGAGCAACTTGGGGTGGCTGGCACTAAGAGGCTTTGGGAAGAAAAAGATAACTCTCCTAATTATTTTCTTCTTTCTTATATTAAAAAAAACTAAATGTGTTTTACTAACCTCTTAATTTGTATTTGATTAGATGTGACCTGTAAAAATTGTCTTGCTTATTAATACTTGAAACTGCTTAAGACTTTCTAGCTTTTAGTTTTTTTCTGTCTTTCCAAGATAATGACCAAACAGATTGAATTATAGGGTTTTTTTACCTAATGGGTCCTGCATTTCAATGGTTTAATTAAGGACAGCTATGTTAGGGAGCTACTAATTCTCTCTGCATGAAAACTTCTCAGTAAAAAATGATACTAACAATTCAATGTACTTTTGTACAAGTATATATATATCTATATTAAAAAAATTTCTACCTTCTGTAACATATACCAACTTAATCTGCAAGGTATTTGCAATCTTCTCTATGTATGAGAGGGTAGAATTGATTTCAAAGTATTTAAATCTTTTTCCCTCCCCTTAAGCAGTTTTTTCTTGTCTAGTTTCTCAGCTCCTTTTCCTGTCCTGTTCACTACACTTCTGTCTAGCCCAAAGCCTCTGAGTGTTCACAACCAGCTGCCTTCTGCATGTAGTGTTGCATGTAAGTAGATGGCCATAACTGGAAAGTCTTTCCTGAAGTATCAGCTGGGTGCGGCATGACTAAAGTGCAGCTCAGGCCATCAGCAGGCACTAATCGATAGATTCTGCAACCGGTGCTTTTCTTTTGTTTAGCAATGCTGCTTACAGTTAAATTTTGCACTGAAAGATATGTTAATTGGAAAGCAAAACTATCAACTGCTTTCAAAGGGACATCATTAGCTGTTGGTGTGTAACTGTGGGTTTGGTATTTTCTTGGGCATATACAGAGTGACTAAACTGAGGGCAGGGATTTGCATGGATACGACTTTTTGTAATGGTTGACCTCAAGCTCAGCTACAGGAGTTCAGTAGTACTTTGGTAGTGGTACTATGTGTAGTAGTAATATGGTTACAGGTGAGTGTTAAAAATATAAAACTAGTGCTCTTGAAAAAAACCTGCTACATTATATTTTTCCAGAACACCTTAATTTTTATTTATCCCTACAAAACTCTGCTACACCTCTGAATACACTCAGGGTTCTCTATATTTTGAATACTTTTATGAAAGGATTCCTTGTGCAATGTGTATGCTAAAACACAATGTTAACACGTAGAAAGTCCCAAAAAAACAGAGGCCCTGTCTCTGTGGTATTTTTGTGGTGTTCTTTTTGGTTGAAGAAATTAATAAATACATTTGTTGTTTGTACTATCAACATATCCCTAAGCTAAATTACCATTTAACCTTGATTATAGATTTACCTTGATGAGATATAGTTTTGTTATACTGATTTATAGTGATGCAGATTTACCTTGATCAAATAGAGTTTTACCATAGCTTAAAGCTATGTATATGTTGGGACCAGTTTGTGCTTTTCAGCCTCAGCTCACAAAGTAGGTAATATTTCATGTTTGAAATTATCAGTGGAAGACTGAAGCAAAATTCTTCATCACAAACTAGTCTTGTTCAATGATATACTGAAGCAATTGATAATTTCATACAGTATAATGGGTTCGTGTATTTAAAATTTTTAATGCTTGCTATTAACCTGAAGAAAAAGTGGCTTGTTATATTGAGGTTGTTTATATATATAAATATGTTTTGACTAAAAACTATCTTTAATAAAAAGCTGGAGTAGTTTTTATCTGAGAAGATAATAATCAGTGAGTATTTCACAGCTCCATGTTCATTCCATTTTTTACTTTACAGTTGCAAAACATTTTAAAATTCTGTTGCTTTCTGAAGTCTGACAGTTTCTGGCTATCTTATTGTTTCTTGAAGTTAATCAGGAAAAAACGCAAAGCATTTGCTCTATAAACAGGTTTGCTTTACTGTTCGGTGCATTTTCTATGCAATAGTGATTGGAAATTAGGACACTGTATGAAGTAAATATATCAAGATAAAGAGTTAGCTGTGCATCATATTAAACAGGACTCCATACTAAATGCACAGATCAAATAAAGCAACCTTCTATGAAGAACCCATGAAGCGCTTAAAGCTTGTGTTTGGGATATTTTTGTAACCTTCTGAGCTATGAGTTATAAAATATTTGACATCACCAAACTGTTCCTTTAGGTTGCTGTGCTGGTACAGCCTTTGTTTGTGCAGAAACTAATTCTGATAACATCATTTTGCTGAAGTAGCTTGTTTTAATGCAAAACTTTGGTGATGCCCACTCTTGCTTCACAGTACAGAATCATTCACTAAACCTGGTTAGTGACATCACATTGCTTTTCATACTTCTGTCATCTTATGCTTTAAGTTTGCTTTGATGTTTGTTGGGTACCAGAGGATTGAATCAATGATCTCTCTGTCTCTCTCATGTAATTTTGTAAAAACACCCAGTGCAGAAAATGAGAATGGCAGTAACAGGGTCTTAAAGCTCATGCCTTAGATCTTGCTGTACTTCTGTTTGGGTAAGGAATAGTGTCCTTTTTAAACAAGTATGAACTCATTGAGAAATTTCTGATTAAAAATGGCCTTAAAAATAAGTCGTTATATTGGCATTTTCCTACTCCTGTCTTAATATATCTATTCATAAAATGAGAAGTTGGTGGTTTTTAGAAACACAAAACACTGAGGCTGTCAGTGTGGTCAAGTGCACAGAAAACCAGCTTAAAAATCCCTCAGTCTTCATAATCTCTGAACTGCACATAGGAATGGCACTTTTTTGGGTGGAAGTTATTTGCAAGTTAACTGACTCTCTAGTTGTTGTTGTTGTTACTACCTGGACTTGACAGAATGGTTCAGCTCTCTACAAATGTATCTGAAGGTTTAGTTTGTGTTACCGAAGAAGAAAGCAACTAAGTCTTAGGAATGAATGGAAGAATGCAATCATTGGTTCAGTTCTCTGCTCTGTATGATGCATGATCAACTGTGATGTGACTTTGCTGCTCTGAGTGTCCGTAGCCATTACAGCAGCTCTGACTCTGCAACTGTTCTTGATGTTACAGTGGACTAAAGAGGATGGACATAGAACTGCCACCTCTGCTGTCCCTAATCTGTTTGTTCCATTGAACACCAATCCAAAGGAGGTCCAAGAAATGAGGAACAAGGTTTGTAATAGCAGTAAAATAACTTCTTTTTTTTTTGTCATCACCACAATTAAGTTGTGTAATTGTAATGAACTAACTTACTTTGCTATAGTGACATTTTGGGGGCTCAATAACACAGTTCTGGTGTTGTCCTGTCCCTTTATAAGTTAATAATGAAACAATTCCTAAGTGTCCTGAACTCCTCTTGGAACAAGTTGGTATTTCTGTTCACTATATGAAGACTTTAATTTTTCTTAGACCTGCTCCTGGGTGTCTGCAAAGCAGCCAGTCCTGGGTTGATGGTAGTTATTCTGTACCCTGAGATCACAGTTGTACATTAGTGACCTGTTTTCCTGTTTTGGTAATACCAGTTGAAATTTTGTGGCCTAGACAAAGTAGTCTATAGATCTCTCTCCATATTTCAATGTACTCTATTGTAATACGCTGTGATTGTTGCAGACTTCTTTTACTGTCTTTGGAACTGCAAGCTCATCTTTTTGAAATGAGCTTGCAGTTAATTTTCCTGGTTTTGAATTTCAGATCTTGTCCAATCTACCAACAGGAAAGCACTGGATGGGTTGGAGTTTTTTCACTTTATTTCTTTTACAGTGTAAAATATGCCCTGGTATCTTGTTAATATTTAACTTGTTCTGGATTGTTTTGATACCTCTAACTCATGGCCACATGGGAGTTAGCATTTTGTGAAAGAAAGGCTGGGTGCAGGGATATGAGCAGGAATCTAAAATAATTTGTATATTGCTGACAGAACTTACGCTTGGCACTGTAAAATAATAACCACCTGAAAAGAGAATTAAGGTGAAATTCCCAAGCAGTTTCTTTGTGTTTCAAACACAAATACTGCTTTATTAAAAACATGAATGACATGCCCAAGAGAATAAGTATTAAAATTTTATACTTTCTCAATGATAGGAAGGGTAGTAAATTATAAACGAGTGAAAAAGATGGGGGATCCTTGCACTTTCTGAGATAGCAAGTATTAATAATACTTCTTGTTTGTGTATTTGTATGCATATATTTTTTATAAATTGAATATCCTTTTTAGTTGTAATGTAGAGGTCTTTTAAGATGCATGTTTTTCTTCATTTATACTGGAACAAGAACCAGATTATTTTAGAAATAAATTTTGAGTCAGTTGTTATGAATTCTTTACCACTGAAGGATATCTGATTTAAATAGATAATACCTAGGTTTAAAGACCTGATTTCTGTTCCCATCTTCTGTATTGAAAGAACTGGGAGGTATTTAGGATGCAACAAAAGGGATGTTTTCAAGAACTCCAGTGTCAGGTTATCTGCAGAGAAATTGTTTATTTGTCCTTTTGAGGATATGATCCTGACTAGATGCAGAAATGGAAAGCTGTGCAGTGTTTTACAGTAAGTTCTCTAAGAAGATATTGTGGTGCCATATCAGTAACTAATGGCTAGTGACAGAAACTGGCAACTGACTGGTCAGGTACAATAGACAGAAAAGCACAGAGGTAATATTTCTGTTTCTCCTCACTTTCCACAAGCTGGAGTTGTCTGTTAGCTGTTTTACCATGACCTAGTACTAAAAAGCAAAGGATAACACCTTCTGTGGTACTTGAAGACTAAAGTCTGAGCAATGTGAGGAAACAGCCAGGAACCTGAACATTCACATTCAAGTAGTGTTTATAAGCACAGCTTCATTTAACAGCCCTGTGGCCGCAGCAGTCAGCACTGGTCGTTTCCTGTTGGCAGGTTCACTTACCCCTTTCTCAAACACAAAAATGTGATCAACTTTTCTCTGTTGTTCATGTGATTGTTGTTCATTCTGCTGCTTTCCTTTACAGATCCGAGAGCAGAATTTGCAAGATATTAAAACGGCAGGCCCTCAGTCACAGGTTCTTTCTGGGGTAGTTGTGGACAGAAGCCTTGTACAGGTGAGAGTATTAAATTCCTAAAACTATAAGCTTGATCTACAATATCCTCTGCTTTTACCTAATATATCGCTATGAAATTATTCTTTAATTGGCAGAAAGTAACTGTTTATAAGGTAAGTCTTAGAGGTAACACCACTGTCTTTGCAAGAGTGCTCAGGGTCAGAAATTTAGAGGCTTCAGCCATGTAACCCAAGCATGTCTGTGGAGGATGCTTCTTGATTTTTTTGCTGAATGTAATGCATGAAATTCAGAAGCCTTATTTATATGGGTTAGATTCTTGTTCAAAACTACTTGGGCTTTGTGACAGCTTTTTGTTTGATTTCTGAGTTGATGTATCTTGAAGGATTAATACTGGGCACACCAGGCTCACTGTGGGGCAGTAGTGTTTCCTGTTAAATATGGGATCTCATGCTTCATAATATTTTATTTGAAGAGCAGTTTGGGAAAAAAGCTATTACATCAATGAAACTTAAAAGCAGTATATCTGGATATACAAAAGACTCTAAATCATGGCTTCAAGTAAATTAAGAATTAGAGCTGTACAGTTACACTGTATAGCTGAATAAAGCTTTTTATATCCAAGCGCTTTCAACTGCTCCAGATCAGTATTTTCTGATATACTTTTTTCAAGATTGGCAAGTCTTATCATGACCACAGCATTTTTCATGTTGGGTGTCATATTGTTTGCATGTCAATTCATTGTCATATGCAATTTCATCTACCAGTTACTGTTTCTCTGCATGTTTTTAGCAAGCATCACAATGCTTTTGGTTGATGTTGTAAAGCCCGGGCTCGGTTTGCTCTGTTTACTCAATTTACTGTTGCAGGATGCTCCCCTCTCAGACTGTACGGAATCTATTGAAGGGCTCGATCTCACAGAGCAGGCCTTTAGTCCTGCTAAATCTCTGTCTGTTAGAAAGGTACTGCCCTGTCATACTGCTCTAAATACTGTTGTTCACCCTTCATTTAACCTCTCCTTACCCTGACCTTTTTCCTCTATTAGAAATGATTTGGCTAGAAAATTTAAAAAAATGAAAATAGATGGATCTTCAAATTATGTATATGCGATGATGCAGTTAGTTTACTCTGTTAAGAGTGTCTTAAGGATCTTGATCTTTGTAGGAGCTGATGAGGAAACACTTTTGATGTGAAGGTGTTGATCAGGTCCTGCATATAGAGGGTTTCTTTATGCATGCTGTTAGTGTTGAATTATTCTAATTTGAGATCAATTTAGAGCTAGCTTAATCTCAGCTTGATTACATCAGTGTAATTCTGAGGATACTGTGTGTGTTATGTGACAAACATTGGCAACTCTTGATCCCAGAGTGCTGGACACCTGGCTTCCTTAAAACTTCCTGCAGTTAGCTACAAGAGTTGCTGAGTGATGTCCCACACGTGCAAAATCGATTGCCTTGCACACTTGTAGGCCTGTCTCTGCTTTCTGAATATTCGTTAAATACAGAATAAGTTCAAGAGGCGGGGGCATGCTGGGGTGGGCAGTCCTTGGGGCTGACTGAATGGAGCAGCTGCACACTGCAAATAACGTTTCGTAGAGCTCATCTACCGTGGAAGCGCAGTGTGTAAATAAGCATCAGTGCCTCCTCTGCTCCAGTGTTTTACCTAAAAGATTCTTAAATCTTGGGTTTAGGTCATGCCTGAACACCTCATTATCAGAGTAGCTTTCGCATGAAAAAAAACCCAGAATTCTTTGAATTACACCATTGTTGGAAAGCTTGTGGTTTTATAACTCTTTCTAAAGTGTAATGAGCCAGTTTGTGTTATAGATACTTGGATCATACTGAGAATATGGTAGTCATGTTTTTCTTTCACATTGCAGTTTGTTTTGTCCATATTTTGAAAGGAAAAATAATAAAACGCCATTCCTGGATTTAAAACAAAAAATAAAATAAAGCCAAATTCTTCCAGGCAGTGCATGGCTTTTATTTTCTACTTAATAATACCTTCAAAGTGAAAAACTACTTTTATGATAATTATCACAACATAGGTGTTTTTTTAATGGTATATATTTCAAGTGTTATGTTCAAACAATGACATAGCTTTTCTATAAAAGCAGATAATTTACATGTGTTTTCAGAGATGGCAGAGAACCAACAAATTGATTGAGTGATTTTGTCTAGTAGTATCCTGTTAGGGTTTAGATGTCTGAATTATTTGTTTCATTTTTTTGTGGTGTCATGAAAGTGCTTTCTGCCTGAAATAGTGTGTAAAATTAGATCACAATGTAAATTACAGGAATAATTATGAAATAGAAGTGGCCTATTTCATAATCTTAATTATTTTATTATGGACTGTGACCTGAATGCTTAAAATTTCCTGTTTGGGGAAAAAATAACCCAAGAAACTAAAAAACAAAACCCAAATCAAACAGCCTCCCACTAAAAAAAAGTCACCCAAACCAAACAATCCAATGAACCCAAAAATAACAGCAACAAAAGAAAACCATCAGAGAAATTTCCTTGAAAGATTCTGCCATAAAACAATTGAGTTTTGTGGAACAAAGGAAGTGTAAGCAATCTTACGATGCCCACACAAACCTCACCTGAAAATTTCAGTGAAACTGAAGAATCCTGTACATCAAGGACGTAGGGACTTTGGGGTACCAGACAACTACAAGTTCTCCGTTGACAAATTCTTTCACACTCAATGACAATTCAGGTAAAAGGTTTCATGTAATTGCAGTAACATGATGTATTATGTTTTCAGTTAACATTGAGATTTATATCAAATACTAATGCACACTATTTTGGATGAAAAAAGACCTCCTTGTGTACAGAATGCATGTCCTGCTTTGAGCTACTGTGCCTATGGCTGCAGCAGTGAATTCTCCATCTTGCCTCGTCGCTTGCTTTATCCATGTTCTGAGAAGTCCTGGCCATGTTGCAACACAACCTCCTCGTGCATCATGTAATTTTATTCCTGTTCAGACTTGGTTAACCAAGCTTCTGCTGCAGTCTTGGCTGATTGACAGGGAACGTTGGTTATTCCTACCAACAACCATTCTGCAGTCTCATAAGAAAATAAATTCACATGAATTTTCAGTAATTTTCAATAGAAGGGCATTCACCCCTTTTGTGTCTCTTCCTTTAGAGTGGAAATTCTGTGGCTTTGTTCTTAATGCAGACCTCTCAGTGCTGTCCCAGAGGTGGCACTGGGTTTGAGTGGCGACTTCCACATGAACAGTACCTCAGGTGTTTTGGAGAAAGGCACTGCATTAATGTCAGATTGTGTTAGGAGCAATTGTTGACTTTGACCATTATTATGAACCTCCTGTCTGATTGAAAGAAGAATTGGCATATATGAAGTGCCAGTTCTGGTCATATTTATCCCTGAGAACAAGGTGAAGTGCTTGCCTGTTAAATAATGGTCAGTTTGGAATTTTTCTCTAAAAGCCAATTTTGGTGTAGAGGTTACACATGATTATCTGAAAGTTTCATGTAGGAAGTATGAGGTCCATGTTTAATATGAAGGTTTATTTATTTATCATTAGCTATAAATGACTTGCCCATTTTGTCTGTGGTAGTGTATGCCTTACAGAGTGTAAATGCATTCTCTTCATGAATCTAATCTATCCAGTGTTTCTTACAGTGGAGAAAAAGCTATTGATATTTGAGTGCATACACATGCAATCAAATTTCAAATAGTCGTCTAAAAACTTTTGGAATCACCATCAAAGAAAAAGGAGGAGGAACAGAATCCTGATGAGATCACTAGAACATTAATTTTTTCATGTCATCTTACATTGAAACAGAGTTTGAGTCTATGGGAATTTATTCCCTCTACAAGCTCTTTAATACTGGAAGCAACTCCAGACCAATTTTCTTGTTCAGTTTTTCTGAACATTCTTAGGAATCTCTGGATGGAATGGACAGGTTGATAGCTCTGCAAAGCCTGATCTATTTTAGCATCACATTTAACAATTGGAAATATGTTCTGTTCTGTCTTTTTCATCCTTTATACTTGTTTTCTTTCTGTCTCATTTTGTGTTGTTTATTTTTATTTGAATTCTTAGAAGGCTGCTCTGTGGCCTGTTCTGTGAAGTAAAACATACCTGCTTCTTGATTTAGAAGTAATTATGGTTTAGAATAATCATATTTGTTTAGAGGAACCATATTGCAGAACTTATTAACATACTACTATAGTTTATTTCCCATATAGACTCAGCCCCTCTACCCAGTATCATTTTCATTGCTGGCCTTTGAACTGCTTCCATATTATTGATACTGAATCAAACTGGATGTGTTAATCTGGAATCAGCTTTCAGCTGATCAGAAGTTTTCCTTTCTGATCTCTTGTATAATTTTTCTGCTTTTATGATCCAATGTTGTTGCCTCTGATCTTTTCAGTGCTGCTTCTCTTGGGTCAAAGCTACTCAGCAAGTACAAATACTGCTTGCATTGATTGTGGGTGGGTTTTGTGAGGGTTTAATTTTTTTTTCAGTCTAGTAATGTGATAAGCTTGATTTGTTGCTTTCATTCCCAGTATTTAAGAAAGGTACTCCTAAGTAGGTGGACATGTCATGCCTGTGCACCAGGCATCTGCAAACTGCTTGTCTTGCGTTTGTCACCATTAAATCAACAGGCATTGAGTAACAGTTTCATTAGAAGTGGTTCTACCTAGTGGTTCTGGATTTAACTTGCAGACATTCAGAGATTCGTAGAAATTCCAGGGATACTAATGGGTGCTGTGTGTCTTGTTCCTCTCTTGCTCCCAGAAAACTCTAGAAACTCTGCCTGAGATCAGTTGCTTTACGAGGTCCGGCTACTTATGCTGAGCTTCAGTTAAAACTATGGACTTAGTTTGAAGTGTAGGCAAAGACAGAAAAGGAACTATAAAATTTCCATGGGCATCAGTTTTCTGTCATCATTAAAAGCTGAGACCTGTAGTTTTAGGGGTGTTTTGAATTTGCTACAAAACAATTAGGATTTGTACAAAGGTTGATGTTTCTCTGACCCTTTTATGCATTATCTTCTAAGAAAAGCTGTTACTATCAAATCAATGCTTCATGGATATAGTTGAGAAAAGACTTTAGACATTCTACTGACATTCTGCATATAAAATGAAATTTCCTCTTATTTTATGGAGAAATGGAAGTGATCTGTAATGTTTTAGAGATGTTTCTCTCCTGCAGTTCCTTTCAGGGTCTTGCAGTGGAGATTTATTGTTATGCTGTCTGTCTTTGGTACTTCTGGCTGCTGTTTGCTTCCTGAAGAGCAGCATCGATTCTAACAACCATCTTACCTCCCTGGATTGCTCTAGCCCAGATTTCTGGAGATGTCTCCTCAAGCTTTCAGAACTGCTCTTGTCCTCCTTCCATCCAGACATTCTTGTCTGTCACCTCTTTGGTGCTCCCAGCTTATCCAAAGCAGCTCTTGCCATCCACAACAGCATTCTGTCTACTTGCATCATCAGCTTTACAGTGGCCATCCTGTGCTTGTCCATGACTTGGGATGGAATGTTTGTCTCTCTTCAGGCACTGCATGTTTTTGAACTGTGCTTTCTAATGCTTTCTTCTAAATATTGGTACAGACAACACTTGAATATGGAGACGACCTGGGTCAATCAGTAGCCCATCCCTACTGGGTAATGGAGTTCAAATACTGCTTTTGGTTAATGAAGGCAGTTTGGGTGTCACCATGACATGGGGCGCAGGTCACACATCAGTTGTAACAAACTAGGGTCAGAGTTCTGCGTGTCCAATGGAAAAAACCGAAATGCTTAGACAAATCGTTTGAGAGATAGAGCAGCTATCTCCAGGCAAGCATTTTCTGTACCTGAGACATTGAAAATCCAGTGGCTGTAGCCTTTACTATAGGATTAGGGAAGAAAAACTAAAAACTTCAGCATTAGAGAATCTCGATGCAGCTGCTTTTGTCCACTGGAACTTACTGTACTTAGAATTGCTTGTTATATTTTTATTTGTGTAACTTTTTATCCAGCTTATATGACAAATGTTATAGATGTAAATATGCTAACTTGTATCAGATTACAGTTAACCTTAATTACTTTGAAATGGCTAATAATAAACTGTTAATCTGGTGTGAAAAGAACGTATACAAGGTGGCTTTTTACTATAACGTCTGTTAGGTGTAATGTAGTAGCTGACAGAAATGAATTTTCTGTTTTTAAAAAAATACAAAGCAAAACAAAAACCTGAAGCAAAATAATAATAATAAAACCCCCAAACAAAACAGAAACAAAACTATCCATGAGCTGAGTTCTTGACCCTTTAAGAGTATTCTGTGCCTAGACTGCCATGCAGGTGGGCCTGGTATCATGTTTCTTTTGTGGCAAGAAAAAGAAATTTGATATACTTTTGTGACTTCAAATATAATTCAGCTAGGCTGTTTGGCTGCTGTTTGATTTACTGCTTAATGGTGGATATTCCCTGGTGGAGATCTGTTTTCTCTTTTATATTAACCTCCTGTGAATTAAATAATTAAAAAAAAATCTGTAATAGATTTTTTTTTACTCTAAAAGAGGAAAAAGTAGCATTTTCCAGGTTATATTTTTATTTTGTTTTTGGTTGCTTTGTAGCCTCTATAGCTGTAAAGGTTCTGTAAGTTACTCCTTGATGGCAGATGTATCTTAATCTTCTTTTGCCAGGGAGAGCTGGTGACTGCATCAAAGGCAATAATTGAGAAAGAATATCAACCAAAAGTCATAGTGAGCACAACAGGACCAAATCCCTTCAATAAACTCACCGATCGAGAACTGGAAGAATATCGCAAAGAAGTAGAAAGAAAGCAGAAGGGACCAGAAGGTTGGTTTCTCTGTGTGGGTTTCTTCTGCAATAAAATGTAGTACCAGCAAGTTTCTTGGTAATTAGAAGGTGGGTTACCTGAAAAGGCCATGGATGAATTACCCAGCTTTTGTACAGTTCAGTTTTTCCAGTGTGAATTAGAAATTTGAAAAGAATATTAGAGATAAAATGTGCGATCGAAGTGTTTTAAGTGTGTTCTGTAAAATGCATGGATCTCACTCTAAAATTGTCCTTATAGACAAACTGAGCAGTAGGGCCAGTTATTCCTGCTGGTAGGAAGTTGAAAGCTTGAAACTTCAGTCAAAATGTGTTTCAGTCCTGGTTTTCTTCTGCTTTGTGTCCCTTGGCCCTAGAGCCTAGGCTAACGTGAGGTAATGGTGGTGCTTTATGGCAGCAACCCTGCAGGTCTCTAAGTCATTGAAATTCGTGGATTTGAGAATCTGGAGAATGGAGAAAATACAGAGTAACACTGATTGTTGCTTGGAAATAAGGACGTCTTGGGGACTTCTACCAAAATGGACTTTTTCAATTATCTTAGCATTATGACAGATTTGTGCTATAAAAAGAGGCTGTTGCTGCATCCAAAGTGGTTCTTCTGCTTTATTTTTATATAATTTTGAGGGGTGATACTTACAATGCTCGTCTGTAGTGAGGTTTTGAATTTGAGTGGTGTGGGAACCCAAGGTGCTGTTTCTTTTACAGTGTGTGTTCCCTGCAGCTGCTTTTTGGGACCACGATGTAGGAACGGTTGTGTTTGGTTTATGAAGTACTGGGTGGTGGGGTGGGATGCTGTGCTGTCGTGCGTGTTTAACTGCATACCTTTATTCTCTCAGTAACAATGCCACATCCTTCTTAGATAAGGTATCAAAATATGGAGAGACTGTGTTACTGAGACAGACACCAGCTGGGGAACAGAGTGCAGTGCTTAGAAATCAGACCATCAGTGAGCAAAGCACATCAGATAAAAAAACTCTGGATTTGAAAGGCAGATCAAACACCTTTCAAGGAACAGATATGAAGACTTTAGAGGATCGTGACGTATCATCACTGTCTAAGTCTTTAGATAACGTGCAGTTTGCTGCTGCGTGGGTTTCTTGTCAGACCATGCAGCAAATCATCCCACATCTAAATGGAGAAGAGCCAGATGGGCAGAAGTCCTCCCATAAGGAATTTCATACTGCAGTGATCAAAGCATTAAGGTCTGATCCTGACCTTTTGGCTGAGGCCTCAGGTATTACTAACATGGTACAGCTGTGCTTGCAATCCAAGGAACAACCTCTTTATCTACACCATGTGGAGATTCTGTCAGTTGACTCTCATCTGTGGAACTGATTTCACATTAATTGTGTAGGTGACATGGATGGAACAATGCTTTAGTGTTGTTCCCGATGTACCGTGTACTCTATTAATATTTTCCTTTGGATCTAGGGCTGTTAAAAGCTGGAAGCAACGGGGACCCTCCTTACTAATAACAAATACTCAAACCACTGTGAAATCTGTTTGGAATCATATAATTACTGCATGTTTTTCTGATTATCTATGCAGTCTTCTTTTCTTTTGGGATGCAATTTTGTTTACTCCAAATTTCAGCAATACAAAGCAAGCAAAAGAGTGTTATTTTGTGTAGGCCGGGTAGCATGTCCCCTCCTCCATATTTGTTTATATCTTCCTTGTGGTTTTTCCTCACAAGTTTTCTTTATAACAGCAGCATAAACCAATTCATAAATGATTTCATTATTTATGCCCTCTTAAAGAAAAAAAACAAAACAACCCTCCAAAAAGAGCCACAGAGCACAACAGCAACTTGAACAGTTTTGTTAGTATCAAACTATCGCTTAGTTTTCTTTTGCTTGTTTTCGTATTATTTAATATCCTGGCAGAATTTTGATTCAGAAAAAATGTATTGTTACCTTTCGCGCGTGGAGCTAAAGGACACTAGTTTACTTACATACCGAGAGGTTTCGTTTGCCTTTGTAATTTCCCTCTGCCTACACCTGCAGAGCCCTCAGAAGACGGCAGGCCACAGAAGGAGAGAAGCCCCGCTGAGCCCAGCTCGGCTCGCACTCCTCCCAGCACGCCGATTAAAGCAGAGGAAGGTACGTGGTGCTGCAGGGACCGCGTCCCTAGTGCCTGACGCAGGGGAGGGCACCAGCAGAGCTAAACTCAGTACATGCCTTCCTGTCCTTCATCGTACTACCGACGAGAGGCTCCACTCAACTGTCAGTCTGACCGCAGTTCTGTTTACAATAATAAAGAAGTGTGCATTAATATAGAGACCAATTTCCATCTCTTCAGAATTGCCTTGTCATCTCTTGGTGTTCCTCAACTGATTTACCTTTTTGTACGTTTTCTGCAAGATAATTGCTCTTACTAAATGAAATCATGTCTGATGGTGAGCCAGACACATATCTAGATGCTTTGGTAAATCTTCTTCACTGATTGCACATTTCTTAAACATTATTGTACTTGGATTACACCTCAGTAAATGTTTTTCCTACTCGATTTGATTCTAAATTTGATTATTTGCTCACCTTATGTCATAGTTTTAACTAAAATGAGAGCAGAGCTGCTGAAGTTGATAATTCCCTAAAAAAGGATAAAATTATACTCTTGATCAGGTGTAATCCAATTATTGAATCATTGTCTTGTTTCCCTTACCTTGTACATTGGATATATCACTTGTCTGTTAGTCTGCCATTCACTACTTCACCTCATTCTGTTTTCTACAAGAATGGTTGCAACCATTCTTCTAACGTAACACAATGGCTGTGATGAATGCATAGATTCTCTACTTGTGCTTTTTTCTTCTTGTGGCTGCGTTACAAACAGGAGATGGATATGCTAAAGAATACCTGTTACCATAGTAAGTATCATTCCATACTCTGACCTGCTTTTGTGCTTTGCTTCACTCTTGCATCTTTGTTTACTACGTTTTTTTTGGTTTTGCTTTTTTTCCAAAAAGCAGGCTTTTTCAGTTGAGATGTTGATTTCTTTAGTTCTGAATTCCATGTAATTCCAGGCAACTGCAGTCTCATGTTAAAGTGCACTCCCCCTTTGAGAGAGACTGTGAGTGTCACCTTCCGTGTTTCCATATCTGTGTGTCCGATTCCTCAATTTAAAAAGGAATAGTCTGAAGTCGCCTGGCAGATATAGCTGAAACAGCCCTGGGAGTTTCTGCCCCAACAGTTTGCTGTTGCCCATACAGCTTGGGCCTGGTAACAAAACAGAAGAGTTCCTAATCTATTCCAGAGCAAAATCCACTGACATGGATTTAAATTTACCCAGCAGACTTCTGCATGGAAATGGATATGGGACTACTCTGATGTTTTGTGTTAACTGTAGGGAATTCAAATTCCAACCAAGGAATGACAGCAAGTACTTGGTGGCAGCAACTTCTACAGCTATTTTGGCTAGCTCTGCAGGGCTCCTTTGGATTATACTTTAAAGGAATAAGGATGTTTGTATGTCCTGTTATATCCAAAAGTCAGTGTGTTTGTCATAGGTGTGAAAGTCAAACTATATTGGAGACACCTGTGATGTTACTGATAAAGTTCTAAAACCTGAAAGTTCTTTTAAATAGGGAATTGTGTTCAACAAACTCTTCTAGTTGTATAAGTTTCCCAGGACAAACATACAAAGCTCATTTTAGAGAGTAACTGGAAGTCCTCACCATGATGACTTTGGCTGGGGGAGGTTCTGTTGAATGACAGCGTTCTCAGTATACAACCTCTTCTCAACTTTGATTCATCATATTTTCTCTATTTAAGTGTAGCTGAAATCAGTCAAGTGGTTTTTAACTCAGTTATAGCCTGGTTTGTATGTTTGTCCACATCTTCGTGTTTAAAAAAAAAAACCAAATCAAACCTCCACAAACCTTTATTTTCATAAATAATGTGAATTGTAAACACACACCAGTATTGATGTTATGCTTTAAACTCTTAATCCACAGTATAGATATATATAAAGGGAGAGCATGGATGTAAACATGATTATTTTAAAAAACTTTTAAAATGTTGAAGTGCTGCTTTTTAAACTGTAAAGAAGTTTTGCAGCAAGAAATGTTTTTAAAGCTTTCTAGTTATGTTACTGAAATCCATCCAGTAGAGTAGCAGGGCGTTTACATATTGTGTGCTGGCTTAATTGAATGTGGAATTTGTAAATCTTCTGAATTCTGGTAAAATACTGCCCTTAGCAAACTAGATAAACAGACGTTTGCTTGATTCCAGCATCACCTTCATCTATTTATTAAGGATGATGGGAACTTGACAAACTGGGAAGGATGGCAGTCCTGGGTTAATGAGTTATAAACCCATTTATATTTATTCAATGCTGAGGCCAGCTGGCAAATACTGACTGAATGCCTGTAGCTTCCTATTCTTTAATCTGAAGAATCTCTAATCCCTTTTTTAAAACTTCAAAACTTAATTATCTTATCTTAAAAAACTTATCTTAATTATCTTTTAAACTTAATTAAAATAAAATAAAATAAACCTGACAGTCCAATATGGTGCCTGTTCTAAAAATTGGGCCAACTAATGAATAGGATATAATATTTTTTACTTGGAAGGGACCTACAATCGCCATCTAGTCCAACGGCCTGACCCAATTCAGGGCTGAGCAACAGTTAAAGCTAATTGTCCTGATGTCTCTTGAACACTGACAGGCCTGGGGCCTGGACCAGCTCTCACTAAGTGGGAAGCCTATTCCAATGTGTGACCGCCCTGTCAGTGAAGAAATGCTTCCCAAAGTGCAGTCTGAGCCTCCCCTGGTGCAGCTCTGAGCCATTCCCACACGTCCTGTCACTGCAGCCCAGGGAGAAGAGCTCAGCAATGTTTTCCGTTAATTCCTGAGAAGTCAAATCCAAAAGCAGGGTGGTGGTAGTGAAGAACTGTAGCTGGTGTTATGAATTTGTCTCTGCCATACATCGACAGGCTAAACTACAGCTTCAGGATACAGCCTGTATTGTACATAACTGCCTTCTCTTTTTCGCTCTGATTTAAATCCTGCCTGCGTTATAACTTTTAAACTGCTAACTTGTGCATTCCGAGTGTTTGGTGCTGGATACTAGTGTGTGGTGTTTATTTAACCTATTAGAAGTTCACAGTGCTCTAGGCAAAACATGTTTGTTTCCTAGCAGGTACTCACAAAACAGAGCCATCTAAAATATATCAGAGAATTATTAATCCCATATGACAGAAGTAAAAAGAACGCTGTCATTTTTATAGGAAAAATGTGAAAACATCAAGTATTTTCTGTAAATTCTTGTGAAAGCCTTCAGTCTTTTCAAATTAAAACAAACAAGATCTTGAAAGGAGGGAAAAAAATAGTTGCCTTTCATTTGTGCCTCACAATGAGCATGGCCTGGATTTTGCTCTAAATTCCTCCTTACGTAACCTCAGTGGGGATAGATGTGGCTCAGCTACCGGGACACTGCTCGGCTGCGGTGCACGGAGGGCGTTGCAGGGAGCCCCACAAAGTGCTCCTTGTTGAACCCATGCACAAAGAGGAGCCTTGAGCAGAACTTCCCCAGAGCACAGCGGTGAGTGGGGACAGTGTTGCAGTTGAGGGAGGAGCGGTTCGGTTCCCCCTTGGACACACAGCTACCACTGGACTCTTGATGTTCCCTTTTACAGGGTGAGTTTGGCTGTTGGCGTCACTTACAATAAACAAAACAAGCTGTATTGCATAACCTGCTGAGCTCATTTAATCTGATCAACTACATGGATTGTACTTCTAGGAATCCATAATATATACTCATATCTTGCCAAAAAACCTGAAGCCTTTGTGATAGGAAATTATATTTTGAAGGAACATCAGTTAGATCTTGTGGAAGAGGATCATGGACATCCCTTCACTGGGATTATAAATTGGCAAGCCAACAATTTAGAAATTAATGAATTTGCATGCATGGATCACTGCAAATCAGCAATGAGTTTTATCTCTCCAAAAGAAATAAGAATAAAGGTATGGAATTGCAAAACACTCTACTCATTGCCAATGAAAACTGTAGGTTTAATTCCTGCTTGCTTTGCACTAAAATACTGTGTTGCCTGCAAATGTCAGGAGTGAAACAGGAGTGAGGTCTGAACAGTTACTTTCTTGCTGATGCAGTTCAGCTTTAGCTGTTCTGTGGGAAGAATCTTTAAGACAAAGAAAACTTTGGAATATCTTATTTCTTCTGTGCCCAAAGCTGGAGAGCAGCCCTATTACAAAGGCTTTCACGCAAAGTAAATAGATTCCTCTAGAGCGCGCTCACCACGCCCTTGCTTCGCGGGCCGCGCTCCGGGGACACTTTTGTAACCTGTCGCTGTCTGTCCGTCCACCAGAGACACGGCAGGACCAGGCCTACAGAGATGACAGTGATGCTGCAACCTTCAAGCAAACCCTCCCAGATCTCACCCCCGATGAGCCTTCGGAAGCACTCGGCTTCCCTCCCTTAGGAAAGGAGGAAGGGAGATGTGACCACGATGTGCCCAAAAGCCAAACAGAACCGCCTGCGGTGGAAAACAAGGAACCCCAGTCCCAACCCACTGAAGAGCCAGCAACACCAACAGCTGAGGAGGGGACAGCAGCTGACGCAGGTAGTGATGAATCTCCAGGGAAGTCCCCATCAAAAAAGAAAAAGAAGTTTCGCACTCCTTCCTTCCTGAAGAAGAGCAAAAAGAAGAGTGACTCCTAAAGGCCAACCCACTGCAGAAACACTGTCATTTTAAAAATCCATTAACCACTAGAATGTACCAGATCGTACTGAGTGTTTTGTCTTACTATGTAAATGAATGCCACAATTAATCCAACCAGCCCCTCAAGTTATGGCTTGATTGTTTAGGGTTATAACCAGAAACTTGTGTCCAAAAAGGTGCTAATCCTGTGTGTTCAGCAGCTGCCACAGATCTGATCCCTACTTAGTAATCAAAGGTAAATGACTTCCGTGTGGAAGGCATTGATTCCCTATTTTTAATTTAAAGCCTGCACTGCTTTGCAAAAGAATATAAAAAAATCACAATAAAAAATAAAACACCCATTGCTTACCACAAGAATTGTTCTTTCCCATATTCTGTTCCAAGTCACAACTAAAATTCTTAAATTTTGACTTTTAAAGAGGATGCTTTTGCAGTGGTGTTCTCAAGGGAGGTGAATTCTTGAACTGACATGTAAACTTCTGCAAGCTTGTGAGGACAGGTTGTGGTTTGGCCAAGCTTTGAGGCTCTCCATTGCTTCCTCTCTTTCTCCCTTCTCACTGTTGTTACAAAATGGAGGTGTTTTTCACTTTGTTTTATTTTATAACTGGCTGGTGAAATCAGTCTTTGATGTCTAGGACTGAAATGTCCGTGGTGTGTTCCGCTCATGTTGTGTGTTCAAAGAGCCCAGTCTTGGCCTGTTTTTTTCTTTCTAGTGAATTACTGTTTAAGGGAAATCTGTCTTTGCTCTTGCCCCGCTGAGTCATGAGGTGATTCGGCTGTTAGAAAAGGTTAAAAGGTGACTGAAGTAAAAGCATTTCACAAGTTTTTCAGCTGGTGGTGTGGAGCATAGGCAGGTGTATTTTGGGCCTTAGGTTTTTTCATCCTCTTAAAAATCCCTTTGTTGCACATGCAAGCTTGCTGTGCATGAACCCCATGTGCAGCCTTTTGTGTTTGTTCCTTCCCACTGATACAAATGTAAATGCATTACACTGAGTATTTCACCTTGTTTTATAGTAATTATATTTTCACTTACAAAAGCTGGCATTTCTTGAAATCTTTTTGTTGTTGTTGTCAGCGGTCAAGTACAGAAATCCCGTGTAACCTTAAAAGGTGTATTTTCACCGTTTGCTCTAAATGTTTGTTTAATGTGCAGCATGGCAACTCACTCTCGCCACTGAGTTCACTGTTTCCCAGTTATTGCCATGTTTCTGTCGATCACTAATTATAAAAGTAGTTTAAGATCAGGTAGGTCAAGCTTGCGGAATTCTCCGGGAAGCAGGTGCCGTTCCCGGGCCCAGGGCCGGCGGGGCAGCGACCAGTTCTGGATTCTAGATTTTGCATTTCGGGTTTAACAGCAGCAAACCCCAACACCCCGTGCGGGTGAGGGCAACGCACTGACTCACAGTGAGCGTCTGTAACACAACAGACCGTGGATGTAACCTTTTAGGACAATATTAAATGTTGCAATTGGTACAGTAGCAGAGAACTAATGCCTTACATTCATGCAGCAGAAAGCGCGGAGGGCCGGGCGCGTGGAGCGGCCGGAGGCAGCTCTGGCCGGGGGGGGGAAGCAAGGCCTGCGGCGGGCGGGAGGCGCCGATAACTCGGGCGGGTTTTGGGCAGCCAAGGGGAACAGCTGGAAGCGGATTTGAGCTGTCAGTGCTCGAGTGGGAACAGAGGTTTCTCTGGGGCCGTGGGAAGGCGGCGGGGCCGGCGGGGGCCGCAGCCCCCGGACAGCAGCGCTCAGGCAGGACTGCATGGCACGAATGGCTTTCAGCTTCTGCTCTAACATTGTGTGTCCTTGTACACTAGGAAGCAAACAACACTTATTTTGCTAAATTGTGTTTTATTGCAGGGTCGTAACTAAATGATTAATTGCTGTATGTTTCAGTTCTTTACTGAAGTCCCTCCGTTTATCTTGACCACATATGCAATGACTCTTAATTTCTAATTTTGTAGTTTGTTCTTTTAGTTCTTTGTATTACAGTATGAAATGTAGTCATGTATGGTATGGTTACACACTCTGGGGCAGAATAAAGTCCTGTATTTTTCTTTCTTTCTTGTATCATTAAGTTCTACTCACAAATAAAACTCTCGAAAAAAAATCATGCTCTGCTTTCAAAACTTGTACACTTTTATTCTGTAGCCTCATTTGCTTAGTTTTCTTTTAATGGTTAGTGTGTTGATTAATGATGGCTTTCATTCTCAGAAAATACTCAGATTGGGTACTGCAGGGCTCCCTTCTGAGAGATTCCCAGCTCAGCACTGGGCAGAACCTGGTGGAGGTTCCTTCCCCCACCCATTCCCTGGGGTCAGCGTGGTGCTGTCATCCATGGCTGGCTCCCTCAAGGAGCCCTTTGGCACCCCGGGTACAATTCTGGCCCCTTTTTGCCTCAGCCAGACAGGGATGTTCGGTTCAGAGGGGCGCAGCAACTGTCATGAACTGAGCACAGGACTGTTCAATGGAACCGTTTATTGTAATGCAAAAAGAACAGGGCTTGGTCATCAAAAACATCACGCAGTATTAGAAATATAAAACACCTCTCCTAATTTAATTGTACATTAAAAACAGCCCGCCTGTGCCCTAGCACCGTGGGGTACCAGGGAGCCTGTGGTGTGCTTCTGCTTTTGTTTGACCATCACGTTTGCAGCTGTGGCCGCAGCATCTGCAGAGCTCTCGTACCACTTGTACAAAACCCCCCAGAAGTGTCCTGGGGGTTGTTCTGTGCCAGCCCAGCCCCTGCCGAGCTCTGCGTGCAGCAGCACCAGCTGAGTGGGGAGGGCTCCAGGCCTGCTACTCTTGTGCTGGCTCTGCTTCTCCGCTGCTCCTAATGCCTTACTCAACTCTTTGGGGAGTGGGTGTCTGTTTTCATTTCTTTGGTGGTGTTCTATTTCCAAAGCTAACCCAGCTGGCTGGGAGGCCGCCTTAAACAGAACTGCTGTGTGTTGTTGCTGCAAATGGTCATCATGTGTTTCCTTCCAGAGGATCAAAATCTTCCTTTTCCTATTTGCTCAGCAGAGTCAGGTGCCAGGAGTCAGGTCTTGCAGCGGTCCCTGGAAGCTGGTGATGGTTTTGTGGTGCCTTCCTACTCCTCCTTTGTCTGCTGTTTTATAGACCTGAGTAGAGCCAAGGGGACAAGGAAAAAAGCTCCACAGACAGTGAAGCAAATCTCTGCCCCGGCCAGCCAGTAAACTGCAAGAGAAGAGGGATTCATCTTGTTACAGTGCTTGCCCGTGCAGATGTGTGAATGCCCTCAGAGCTCACACAGAACCTGCACAGCTGAGCAGAGCTGCTGCCCCTTGGCTGAGGCAGAGGGTGCCAGGAGCTTGGCACATGGCTGCATGCAGGAAACAGGTTCTGGCTCGCTTGCTGGGAGCATTAGCCCAACTTCAAGCTCTGAGGCCGCTTCCCCTTCCTCTGTCCCTTCCCCCTGAAATGCTCAGGGGCTCTGACCCCGTGCAGGGGGTACTGTGTCCCCTTCTGCCCCACCAGGGCTGCCTGGTGCCAAAGAGAGGAAGGAGCAGGAGGCCACACCACACTCACCTGCAGCTGCCAGGATGGGTCCCAGGGCCCTGGCCAGGGCGCCCAGGCTCCTCAGGATGCCCATGACTCGTCCCTTCTGGCCAGCAGTGCCTGTGCAAGCAGAGTGTGACACTGAGTGGGGCTGGGCTCGGCTGTAGCTCTGGCAGCCTCGTTCTTTGGGGGCATTTCGCACTTGCATCTTCCCCTCCCATCATTTCTCTCCCAGGCCCCAGGCTGTGCTTGCCCTCCACCGAGGCCCTCACAACTGCCTGGCACCAGTGCCTGACCAGGACAATTTGTAGTGCACATTCCACACCTGCCAAAAACCCCCGAACCTATGCAAAGCAGCAGCTGCACATTGTACACAAGCTTTTCTGAGGAGGCCCTGGTGTACAATAAACACTGAACTGTGGATGCAAGTTAATAAGAGCAACGTGAAAATTACATTAATGAGCAAAACCTTGCTTTACCACCTCAGCAAGCACTGCAGTCCTGGCCCCCAGCTGACCCAAAGCCTTGTCCACAGATGGCACCACAGCTAGAGCTGCTTTACAAAGTTACATAACAACCAGTGCCAGAAAGGTTCCTCAGAAGGCCTTTTCTAAGGGAACAGCACAAAATTATTTCACTGCTGGCAGGGATGGCTGGTGTCTCTTTCAGAGAGCCCAGACTGTGCCCTCCTCAGTGTTTGCGGCCTTTGCCCACTTCTCATCTTCTTCATCACCACCAGCCACAAGGCTGCTGCAGGACTGAGGTGCATTACACAGCACGGCGTGTGGCACTGCTGGTCACTCTGAGCAGCTCATGCTGCCAGGGCTGGAATTATCAGTTCTGAGACTGCTAATTCAGGGGTGAGCCGGGGCTGGTTCCCTGTGCTCCCCTGCAGAAGGGCCCGAGATGGTTCCACAGCTGTTCCCGTTGGTGCTTCATGAGCTCAGGGTCAGTCCTGTACCGTTTGAGCCAAGCCAGTACAAAGGGCAGGGCTGTGGCCAAGGGCAGCGGGGCAGAGCAGGAAGGACACTCACCATAGCCTGACACCACTGCTGACAAACACGGGATAACAATGGCTGCAGCTGGAAAAATCCACAGAAGAGACCATCAGCGAACAGAAGAGCTCAGGACAGACCAGAACAGTGACAAACATGTGGCCCCAACTCGTTACTGCTGCAGAGAAATCAGCTGAGCTCTGGGCACTCCACCACCGCTGAGTCACCCGGTTCAGCGCAGTTCAGCGGTGGGAACAACCTGCGGGGAGAGCCCAGCGCTGCGAGTGCTCCGGGCAGATGTTTCACATCAACATCCCTTATTCTGTGAGCCCGGGGGACAGGGCAGATCGGCCAGCTGGCCGCTTTCCAAAGCCCCGTGCTCTTACAGGGGGAGCAGGGAACGCTGGTGCCTCCAGCCAGATCGTGAGGGGCCGTGCCCACAGTGACACTCCCCGTGCAGGCACTGCACTCCCTGCCTGCTGCACTCGGGGACGAGAGGCAGCGCGGGCTCTCTTGGGAAAGAAGACAAGTCACGTCCAAGAAGAAAAGGTTACAAAATTTTTTGGACACAAAAGCCCAGAGTTGTTCAGCAATCACTGCCCTCTTACTGAAATAGGGGCCTTTTCTGCCAAGAAAGAAGGGGAAGGGGAAGGGGAAGAGGAAGAGGAAGGGGAAGGACAACAGGAGAGCAGGAATGATCAAGGTTGCTTTAACTGCAGGTGCCCCAACTGCTGGGCAGAGGGAGGAAGAGAAGGGGAAGAGAACCAGCCCCCCCAGGACATTTCTAGCTGGTTTAACTGGGAAGAGATGGAATCATCTGCACAAGAAAGGGCCAGGGAAGACTCAAATATGGTTAAACATAATGAACACCCCCTCTCACTCCTCACCTGTCGAACACACAGCTGGCCCAAGTAAAAAATGGACTCAGTAGGTGCATTTTGTGGTTTACAGTTTACTCCTAAATTAAGCTGTACCATGCAAAAGAGAAGCCCACATTTGTAATAAGTCATATGTGGAGCTGCTTAACAATAGTTAGGAGCATCGGTAATACCTGAAATCTCTTTTTAGAGATCCAGTAGATGGATACAACTTCATTTGTGACTGTTTCCCTGAACAACAGCTTAGGCTGGCAGAACAGAATTTATGCAAACACTGGAAACATCTGACCCTCACTCTTGCTCAGTCCAAACATCCTCAGAGTGTGCAGTCTCCAGCCTGAGAAATAACCAACACCACTCAGGTACAAAGATTTGATGTCTCGCTTCTTTCCCTGAGCTGAGCTATTTTGTGAATACTTTGTCTGCTAAGAGGGGCTAAAAGAAAACATCCTCAAGAGCTCCACAGTGAGCCAGGACAACGGGAGCACTGAGGATGCTTCCAAATACCACCATGACAACTTCCTGTGATACAGACAGCATCAGAAAAAAACCCAGACACCGTTTCACTGATATTTTGTAAACCCAAGGGTCAACTTTCTGTTCCTTGTAGTTTGAAACTAGAAATGCGTATTTTTTAACAGCGTGAATAAATACATGAAGAAAAAATCATTTGTGCTTAGCTTGTAGTGCCTTTTTGAACAGCTCACCGAAGGAGTACAGCAACAGTCCGGCACTCAGCATGGTCACATTTGCAGCCCATCCAATTAACAGGAACGCTGGAATCAGCAACATAATAGCCTGCACAAGGAATGAGTCACACGGTTACATCTGAGCCGCGCTTGTTAAAGCCTAACCCCAGGTGTCCTGCCAGTTCCCTTCCGGGGATGGGACAGCACACAAGTTACAAAGCCCTTTCTCCCCAGCTAGACATTTCAAAGTCACCTGGAGGGCCACACACCAGCACAATGAACTTTTCCGTCCCCTCTCACTATCACATGACTGCACACCACATGCAAGTTCTCTCGCTACACATCTGTCGTTTTGGGGGGATTTTTTTCTCTCGTTCTGTGTTGACCTTGGACAGAAATCTGGCTTTAACTCTTCATCTCCTGTGCTGGCACAAGAGAAGAAAAAGCTTGTGGACAGCAGGACTACAGCTTCTCTGCTTTTTCTTAGCGTTATTGCCTGAGTCTATCTTTAGCTTTCAGATTTTTGTAGCCAAGAGAAAAAAAGGGGGGGTGAAAGGGTGCATCTAAATTCAAACCCCCAAAGTAAAAAGCACTCTTCATCTCCTCCAAGAGCTGGACTTCCATTCCCCTGTGATATCCCCCTCGCTTACAGAGTTCCTGCAGAAAGACAAATCAGATCTGCTTTGTGTATGATAAAGGAGGGTATTCACTGCCTCTGAGTGCCTCATTTTGAAGATTCAGTGATAAATGAGCTACTGTAACCACTGTGCTAAGAGAGGCCACATTTGCCATATGGTGCAGATTCACAGACTGCCAGAACAACTTCAGCAAAAGGGGGAACTCCCACAGAACCCACGGGCATCCGTGGAGAAGGGTGCCCCAGGGCTGGGGCTCTCTGCAGAGTGGGCACGGGGGTTCACGAGGAGCCACCAGCCCAGCAAATGTTTGTGGTAACTGCATGTCCGGGTGCAGGGCTGAGGAAGGAGTATAAAAATGAGAGGTGCAAAGGGCAGGGCAGTGCCAGCCAATGCAGCAGGCTGGCAGAGCACACGGGGAGCTGATGTGGGGGCTGAAGCAGCCCAGCTGTTCGTGCACAGGGAAACGTGACACCCGCAGCCTGACATCAGCATTCGCCTGCCAGGGCCCAGGGTGGAGAGCGTTTCACCAGCAGGAATCACTTTAAGAGAAGCTGAGTCAATTCACCGGAATGCAGTGGTTTGGAAATCATCTACCCTGCCACCACCGAAATGACACTGGCCTCAAAATAATGTAAAATACATTAATCAAGGCCCTAACAGTCTGAGCAAACCTACTGCCAAGTCGCCAAGGTAGTGCTTTGTTTAGTTCCACACACAGACGTAAAGGACACAACACATCTGCTGTCCCCACAGCTGTATAAACTGCAGGGAGCTGTTCCCTGTCATCCCAGCACAGCAATTGCAGTATCTTTGTGAGGAAAGAGCCAAGCAAAACAAAGGAATGTACACTTCTGTCAGTGAAACTTCAGTCTGAACATTGATACATGCTTTTGTTACGTGCAATGCTGATGATCATAAACCAAAGATTGGAAAAAGAATCTATTTCTCCCTGCCCAGCAGTAAAATATGCTCTAGGGAAAGCCTGTCAAGCACAAAGATAGCCAGATTGAAAATAATTTCCCAGAAAGAGTCAGAGATCAGCCCTGAAGCAGCTTTAATAGCTTCAATGTCTGCACTGCAAGAAAATCACTGAAATAAAACATACTCTTCACAGTATTTTACCTAACTTGCACAGATGGACAATCTGTTCTCATTCCTTACTGCAACTAAATATGAAGAACACAAAGTTTCAATAATATTGTTGCTCATATCATAAGAAAGCGCTCTAATGTTCCAAAGTTTAGTTAGACAGGTAAGTGCCCAACAACCAGTTCTGAGAAGTCATTTAGCTGGACAGATGAGACAGAAACTTCTTTTGATTGGATAAATACAGTTATAACCTCCAGCTACCCTTCACTGCTCTTCAGACTGAAAATTAACGTGTCAGATTTGTGGGGGGGAAAGAAAAAGAAATGCTGATTTTTTTTTTTTACCCTTTTTACAGCTCTGATTTCATTTCCTGGCTTGATTCGGCGAGCATAGCCTCCCTGGATGACAGCCATTGTTATTCCAATAAAGAAAAACATCTTGCCCTGCTGCATGCTGGAAGGGAGGCAAAAACACAGATTATGGAGTCACGCACGGAGCGCTCTGCCCTGGGATCCACGTCCCCTGGGCAGGGAGACAGAAAGCCTCTGGGGCTCCCACAGCACTGCAGAGCTCCCACAGCACTGACAGCAGCTCCCAGAGCACTGCAGAGCCCCCAGAGCACTGCAGAGCTCCCACAGCACTGCAGAGCTCCCACAGCACTGACAGCAGCCCCCACAGCACTGACAGCAGCTCCCACAGCACTGACAGCAGCTCCCACAGCACTGACAGCAGCTCCCACAGCACTGCAGAGCTCCCACAGCACTGCAGAGCTCCCACAGCACTGACAGCAGCTCCCACAGCACTGCAGAGCCCCCACAGCACTGCAGAGCTCCCACAGCACTGCACAGTGATGAGGGAAAACTCCGAGGTGCTGTTGTACAGATGGGACAGTGCTGGCCAGTGCTGCAGCCGCCTCTGGGCTGCTGTGGGGCAGGTCAGCCTTTCTGGCGTGGCCCACAAAGACTCAACATATAGATGATCCTGTTCTGAGAACATCTGTGCCATGTGCATGGGAGATGTTGGTTTCCAAGGTGCAACTCATGGAGGGTTTGATGGAGACCAGCAAGGCACCGCGTGGTGGGTGATCCGGCACCACGCTGGGAAGTCTGAGACATCACTCCCTCCACCTTCAATTTTCTTCAGTTTTCCCTTTCCCTCTCTTATCGACTGAATAATGTGGCTATTCTCAACTGAAGGCCTCACCTCCACATCAAGCTTGCTGCCTCAGAGACTGCACTGCTGGCACACAGCTCTGCAGCTCACTGAGGGCTGCCCTGAATGCACAGGACACAACACAGCTCAGTGCACCACAAAACCTGTCCTTGACATGCATGGAATAGTTAAACCACAAACTGTAATGAAAAACAGGGAAAGATGAGACACCCCCCTGAGAATTACTGAAGGACACGCACAGGAATCAAGTTGCAAGTTCACGTTCCTGGCTGGAATTCTTCCTAGGAGCTGGCAGGAAAAATATTTCAAGCTGAGCTGTTGGTGGATTCTGTTCTCTTTCTTCTCTGGTGCTTGACTACAGGAAATCAGGCTCTCTGACATGACTGCACACCATATGCCATACAGAATTTGCTGATGAGCAAATATCATCACACGGATATCTCCCCATCCTTCGCCTCTTTGAGTTTCAAGATTTGTCCTGATACCCAGAAACTCTTCTGAGCAAGAAAGATTTTACTATAATCCATACAACTAGCACAGCTATACCTATTTCAGGAGATTTAATTTAATCTTGAGTATTTATATTCCCTAGTTTTCAGAAGTTGTAGATTGAGTACTTCCTTTCACGATAAACATTGTGCTTCTATTTCATAAACTCTTCTCACAAAGCCCAAATACCACCAAATGCAGGGGTGGCTTTACCGGGTGGTTTTACTAATGTCAGAAAGCCTCTCTTGAAAATACACAAAGAGACCTTAAATCAAGATTTTGGAAAATACTCTAGTCAAAATATACAACATCTATTGCAATACCTGCTGAAGTGGAATCTCTGGTGAGTGAGAAAACTCAGCGTGTACTCCAAGCCAGAAAACAGGAAGAGGTACAGGAAGTAGGCCAGCCCCAAAATTTTGAGATTCTGAAGATCTGAACAAAACAAAAAACCCAAACAAACACCAAAGGGGGGGGAGGTGGAGAGAGACATGGTGATGTTTTCCAAGCAAAGCTTGACAATAAAACCACAATAGAAGAGCAGCATTTATCAACTGTACAGGGAAATGTTCTCACCTCAGATGCCCATTTTAAATATCCATACAAGACATGCCACAAAATGAGTCCTACAGAGATGCAGAGAATCCTGCATCTCCAAGTCATGAATTGAGAAATAAAATTCCAGTCTGAAGTTCCTGGTTCGCAGCTTGAGTAAGCAAACTCACATCTCCCTTGCTCATGTCTTGATCTATCTTTAAATCACTTCATTTACTGCAGCCAGTGGCTGAGGAAAACACAAGTATCAAGTCAGAAATCTTCAAAACACTCGTCTTCAAAACCTTCTTTTGGGAATAAAAGGACCAAGGTCCAATGGAACTTCTGATTGCCTTTCCATAAGTTATTAAAGTAGGTTTTAAATGAGTAAACAGAGTCCTGCTTCTGGAATGGTTTGAGTACAGTTTTCTCTTGGAGACCAATGCCACAGACAAAAGGACACAGAGTACTGTAAAAAGCCAGCTGCCACTTACTCTGCCCTGAAGGGGATTCCTTTCCTCGGGTGACTGCAGAGAACTGGAATAAAGCCAAAGGACTGAGCAAGTCAGCTGCTGCCTGAAATCCAGATGTCACAGAAGGGACCTGATCAGAGACAGAAAGAGGTTTATTTAAAACCTAATGTAATAAAGCACTGCTAGGAACTGACAGGAACCACCACATGTGCCTCTACACCTACACAAATCATCTGAGATGAAACAAGGCACCTGACATTTGGATTTGAGTGGGCCTCAATAACAACCCAGACTTTCTGAACTCAGAACTGGCGCCAGCAACTGTAATTGAAAGGTAGAGCACTGGTAGTATCTTTCACTGAAGACAAAAATAATTCCTGGGGTTCTTAAAAAGCAAAAGTGGCTCATTCTCCACAGCCTTGACCCTTTATTTGGGTCACCCTTTGCATCATCTCTCATGTCCAAAGAACATTTATTGGGAAAATAATTGTACATCTGCCTGCAAACTCATAGGAAGCCGAGGATTTGCTCCTGCGCTACAAATATGAGCCCATATGTGCAGCACATCAAACACTGGTCTGTTTAGCTGCTGGTCACTATTTTAGCCAGCCAGTGACACCTCCTGGGGAAGAGAAGGAAAATATAATTTTACAGAGATTCTTTGGAGATATTTTAGAGAAATTTCCAAGGAGATTCTGCCCAGCCACAATAGGTGGCCTTTTACAGAGGAAGATTTATTTTCTAACACTTCTGGGCCTTGTACTGTGTGCATCTCAACCTAATTATGCACCTACTGGCACTCTTCCTGCTCCTTACTCACAGGCACTTATTCTTCCATCTAATGCTTATTCTTCCATCTGTAGAAAATTTACTTTTTTCTTTGAAATTCTAAAATATAGGAAATGAAAGAAAACACCAAAAGAAATAATGTCAAAATGATTAGAAATCAAATTCCTTACATTACTAGGGAAACAATTTTTTTAGAGTAGAATTTAGCCTGTCACTTTACACAACAGCCACAGGGAGAGATAAGACACTCAAGAATCCTGAATAATCACACGTAGTATTTCACACCTTCAAAGCACTGCACAGGCTTTATTTGATGAACTTTCTTCTCTTCCCAGATAGGGAGGGAGCTACTGTACCTTTGAGGGCAGAGATTAAAGATCAGATTATCAATGGAATTTAATCTCAGTGCAAGACCTGAGGACTCAGTATGGGCTGGATTTAATGAAGCTGTAAACAAACCAACCTTCAATATGGTATTAATGTGACCCCTGTCCTGTTTTGATAGTCAGAGCTTCTGAGTACCCGACAGCAGAGTCTGGAGCCCGTTAGTCTCACAACAGCAACCAGTTCAATAGACTGGGCTGGTCTGAAGCCATGAAGCTGCTGATTCACCCAGAACATACTGGGATATTTATTCTTGCTCCCACTGCATCTACTGCAGACAGTAAACAGACATGCCCAAGAAGTTTGCTCACCCTGTTGAGAAGTCTCAGAGGATTTCCTGAAGCTGGCCTGTGGCAATGCCCCGTTCCTGCTTGTGTTGGTACCACGGGGTTTGCACTACAGCACAGAGAATCTGGGCACTAGCAACTCCCTGCAAGTATCTTTGCCAGTAATAAAAATACCCTGTAGCTTGTACCTTTTTTGAATTATTATCCATGTCAGACAGGATGCTATGCAGCTTTGCACAAGGCTGATTTTAGTTTGGTCCAATTGCAAGACATTGTAATTGCACATATTAAAATCTTAAGTGTTTTATGAAATATATAGAACGATTAGATTTTTTAATGTAGGTGTGTTAGTGTGTGTGCACGTGAATTTTTTTTTTCAATTTCTCCTATCTTTGCCATAGAAACAGTGGTCTAGGAATCATTTCATCTACTGATCCATAATGAAAACATTGTCCTAAGACTGGCTAAAGAGTTTTACCAAACTCCATAAAGTATATACTGCCAATTTCAGTCAATGTCAGCAGCTGCATGAAGTTTAGTTTCCTTCACAGGTTCAAACTCTGCAACATCTCACTTGTATTTAATTTCTATGCTTATGAATCATTATTCCATAACTGATCAATTTTACTTCATGATCACCCCAAAAGTCACCTTGAATGGCAGGCATTTTTCAGAGTGTCTTTGCTCATTCTGTTTTCCTCTGCTGCAGAGAGACTCAGTAACAGGTCTGGAAGGCAGAGTCAGCCCACATCAGGAATGCAGCCTGGGCCTGCCAAGCTGCAGCCTTACCTTCAAACCAGACATGTTTAGTGTGCACAGAGCACAGCTTTGTGTTTGTACAAGTCTGCTACTGATACTGCAGAGCCCTACACACAGTCCAGAAAAAAAGAGCTGTAAGACTCTCCCTCAAACTAGGCAGCCTTGCTCATGGATAGCTTAGCTAAAAACTAACTCAAAAGCTCCTAAAGGATCCAGATTCCACTAGAGACCTTCCTGTTCTTCCCTTCTCCCAGTCAGGTCACAGCAGGAGCTGTTTTGGCTGCCATAAGGCCAGTGTCAGACTCTCTTCACCTGATCAACTGGTGGAACAGTTGACAAAAAGAGGAAGGAAGAGAGTAAAAATGCTGTTCTCTTTGGATGAAAACACATCTTTGTTTCCCATCCCCCTCTATTTTCCCTTCCTACAAGTTAATTCCAACATGAATCAATATGAAACACTCTCCTGTGAAAAGCAGACTGATAGAGAAACAAGGGTATAATGAGAAAACAGCAAACTTCAAGGAAACAGATGTCTGATCCCACTGGCACATGCTCCTACCAATTACCATGATGATTTCCCCTCTTTTTACAGCTTTGTCCTTCCACCATATTCCACTACTATACTTGTGGGAACACCTGCTCCAGCTCAGGCCAGACAAGTTCCAGAAAGGCAGCCAACATACCTCCCTTTCCTCTGTCATCCAGGGGGCAAGAAAACTGCTCACCCCCATTTAGAAAGTATGAGGAATTACCAAAGAAGAGAGCAGAGCAGTCTAATAACTGAAATTAAAAATATGCTGGAACACATGGATGACGCCCAGGCAGAGGCTGACACCAACCACAAGAAACCCCAGACCTCTCCTGGGCAGGCAAACACTCCATGTGCTTTGTGTGACTGGGACCTGGCCCTGAGCAGCACCTCACTGCAGCTGCACAGGGGCAGAGCCCCAAAAGGCAGTGACAGAGAGCTCCTTTCCTTACCAAAATTTAGTGGTGTTGGCTAATACTGACCAGCTGATCGGACCTTTCTAAAGGATAATAAAAAGGGGGAGTCATCAGTCTATTCAGTCATCACATGATCCTAAAAGGAACTGAAGCCATTTAATCACTCTCCAGCAAAGGAGGAATTGTTTATAGAATACAGCACTTCACTCTGCAGCACTTCCCTGCGTCACCATATTGCCACCTTCCTGGAGTGTGCAGCTCTAACTAAGAACAGGATTTTATCTGGAAGGTTTAGAACAGCCAAATAGGAAAGAGGAAGAGATGACACATGGAAGAGTTGTTAAAAGAAAATAACAGAGCTGTAGTGCTTGGGAACATAGTGGGAGCAACAGATTTCACAAGGGACACAGCCTGCTGGGAAACACCAGGGCACGGATTTGTCCTGGTAGAATCATTGCAGATTAAAGTTTCCTGAACAATTCTCCACGTCAAATGGGTTTGGCAATCCAGAGACCACGCACACTCCAAAAACTGAGTGCTGCCTGGAAAACAGGGACCACAGCGAAGACCCAACCCAGTGAAAGCCTCAAATCAAGTGCAGACACCCAGGTCTGCATTCCACCTCTCTCACTCCACAAAGGAGTTGTAAGAGACTTTTAATCAGACATACCTTGGACAGTGTCCAATCACACAATATTAAATCCTAATGTTAATAAATGTTCGGCTCCAGAAATCCAATCAGTCATTGAATTTTAGCACATGTAGGTGTTTTCTAACTGTAGGAGACAGAACAGCTCAGAAAAAAAGTAATTTGCTGTTTTAGTGATCAAAATATTCAAGAAAATACAAGATAATAGGTCAGAAAACTTCTAACATATACTGGCTAAACGAAAGATTCATTCTCCAAGGAATCCTTGTGGTCATAGTTTAAATTTCACAGTCTCTCTCCCACTTTCACATTAGGTTTTGAGAAATTTAAACCTAACACACCAAAACCAGCAATGAAGCAGTCAGGTTAACTATAAAGATTTTATATCACACTGGGCTAGGAGATAGGCCCATCCTTGGAAGTGTTCAAGGTCAAGTTGGATGAGGTTTTAATCAGTCTGGTCTAGTGGAAGGTGTCCCTGCCTGTGGCAGGGGGTTGGAAATAGGTGATCTTTAAGGTCCTTTCCAACACCAAATATTCTATGATTCTAGGATCATACAACTGCTTTGACACCAGCCTTAATAATAATCCTAATCCCAGGAATGAGCTAAATTTCTGAGACACCGGCCAAGCCTTATCTTCACTGTTTCCAGTATTTCAACTATTCTCAAATCCTGTTTTTACAGAAAACACAGATCTTGAGGCTGATCATCCATTTACCCGTTTTTCCTTGGGAAGTGTCTCTGGAAGAAGGAGGAAGATGAAAATAAAATCAGCCACAGAAAACGTGAGTGCTGACAATGCTGAACGAAGGTAGAAGACTTCTCCTCTCTCTGTCTGCATGGCGAGGTAAGCGCCCATCATGGGGCCCAGGGTGAAGCCCAGGGAGAAGGCAACACCAATCATGGCCTGCAGGGATAAAGTGAACACAGACAGAGTTTTAGACACCAGTTTTTTCAGATTCTGAAACGATTTGGATTAACCAGGTACAGCACCAAATCACTCTGAGGATGCAGGGAGGGCACAGCAAAGAGCATGAAGTGTGAAAAGCCTGCTGTTTCCAAATAACCAATTTTGTTTTCTGTCCAGTCAGGGAAGCGGCAGGAACAGGCAGGGGCCCACCACTGTTTGGGAATAGCTTCAGTCAGACGCTGTTTGCCTCCCAGAAAGCAGAATGAACTTTGCTTTGGAATAGAAAAGAATACAAGCCATGTGGATGTGAGCCGTGCTGCACTAAGTGACTTTCTCTCAGGCCCTAAAACTCAGCCCTGACCCATTTTATTTACTAGTGCTGGAAGGCTACCTCTCTCCACAAATAAAAATGCATTTTGGCTCACCAGGATTATAATAGCTTGCTTGGAAGATTCATAAGCTATCACTGAAATCTAAAGCCTTCCCCTCCCAAGAAGCAGCTGTCCTCTGTAGTGGCTTATAACAACCTGTTAAGAGAAGTCTGGGCCTCTAAGGTTTTTATAGGATAAAAGACATAACTGGAAATTCACAGGCCAAGTTCAGCCTGCAGGTGTTTCCATCTGGGCCACTGCCTTTTGGAAGTGGATTGGGCAGCTGCTCATACTTCTCAGTCAGCCAAATGTCACATCCTTTACTCCCTGAGCTCAGCTCCTGGAGCCAGCACAGCGTGTGAGGAAGTCAGGAGCACACTGCGCTGTGCTGCTGCACTTCCACAGCTTGGGAAATTGAGGAAAAGGAGTTGCCCTGTAACTGGCTCCTGGCTGCCAAAATTGGGACATAAGACCTTTTGATTTCCAAGCTATTAGAATTAAAGTTAGCAGCAGGAGTAACAGTTCTAACATTGAAACATGAAGGTTTTCCCATCTCTAGAGCATCTGTATTTCACTTGTAGTTGAAGGTCGTTAGCAAAAGACCAAGAGCTCCCAGGAATATGATCTGACACCTTTCCAGAAGCAAGGTAGAACGTAAAGTCATGTTTTCACTTGATCAGTGACTACACACCTGAGGAGGATGTTCTGGGGAACCAAAAATCAATTAAAAGTTGCCTATTAAAACTAGAAGTGTCTCCCACAAGTGTGACTCACCATGCCCTTGCTCCGTGCTTTTGGAGAGTGCAAGTCAGCAATTATAGCTGTGGAGAGGCTGACATTCCCTTTGCTTATTCCACCTATGATCCTGGAGAGAAGAAAAATGCCAAAAGTCCGAGAGGCAGCCCAGAGCGAGTATGATGCTATCAAACCCATCTGCAGAAGCAAGAAAGGGTTCTTTATAAAGCAAGGCAAAGTTAATGTAAATTCTGCTCATTTCCCAGCTAAACATTTACATTTTTGTTTGTTTTCAGTGGCTGTTCCAAACCCCATGGAACAGAAATGGCTGAATAAACTGACACTGCACAATGTCTTGAACAGTAATATAAAAGAAGTCCATACAAACTACATATAGTTGTGATATTTCTAACAAAATTAGAAGAGCAAAATTTTGTGGAAGTTAAACCAGTCCTGGGTACAAAACATTTTTGTACATCCTGCTCCATTTGTTTACAAATTCAAGAGAAATCTGAGTTCAAAATAAGGAGAATGTTCATGTTCATAAGAAATGCATCTTGCAGTGCTATGCAGAACTTCCTAACCAACAATTCCCAGGCCCTGTGGAACAGGTCATGAAGTGATCAGCCCTCATTAACCATTTGATGAACAAAAATATATAGGAATTAAGTCTAACATTTGTCAACAGAGCATCTGAAGTCACTCTCCCATACACAGGGGAAAAGGATTTTGGAAAATGACAGGAGCAGATTAAGTATTTTGGTGTCTTCTGTGTACAGTTCTGGGTCTGGGAAGTTCAGTTTAAGCACTCCCACTTGGAAGTGTGGCCAAGTGATTGGGCAAGAAAGAGTCAACAACCAGTAGATCTAGAAAATTCAGTTCTAGAGCTGGCCTGTGACTGTCACAATTCACACACAATTCAGTTTCTGTGCTAAGCACAAGATCATGGTGCCTTCCACTGTCTATTGAGATGCCATGACTAAGATCAGCATGTGACACATACCACGGTCATCAGGATGACAGGCCTTCTGCCCCAGTGGTCTGACACAGCACCAGTGAGGGGAGACGAGAAAAACTGCAGGAGAGAAAAGATTGAACCAATCAGACCTAAAAAAAAAAGATAAAAAGATATGGATTATTAGGCTTGCTGCCTTCATCTTAAATACAAAGACAGCTAAGCAGTTTGAGATCTGTCACACTATATGTGACAAAAACCTGAAATTAAATGTAAACCTGGAGCTATGAAGAACAGCTTTGTCTGTGAAACCATGCCCCTCTCAGAACACCAACCTTGCACTGTCACTTAAGTGAGGCAGCAAATACAGACAGACCAGAGTAACAGGCATAAACTGGATGACTTCCTTGTTACTGCACTGAGAAAGGGTTTGAAACTCACTGGTTATTATGGAATGATGATTCTCCAATGTTTCCCTGCTGACTACATACATTTTCTGTTCTTAAAGAAGACATAACACAGTCTTTAACAGTCACAGTCTTTTTAAGACTTTTGTGATTGTTTGAACCTGATTCTGTCACACTTAATTAGCTTTTCTTTCCTTTTTAAACATGGAAAGAAGGACTTAAGCACTGCTGTTAGTGAGGCACCCTAAGAGGTAGGAGTGATTCCAACAGACTCCAAGAGTCTTTTGAAATCTGCCTCCAGCTTCTGTGATCTTTAATTCCTCTTTTCTCTTGCCATTTCTAGCTTCACAGACTTATTAATTCGCCCTACACTCTCAACAAGCAGGCAAAAGATGCTTTGCTGTCACAGCTTTTCTCTAAAGGAAAAACTGGGTTATATGTTTCAGATCATTCAGCTATCAAAGCTTTAAAAGGCAGAGGAGAGACAGACCAGAAGTTCTGCTCCCATCAACTTTGAGGGAGGCAGAATATTGATACTGAACACCTTGTTGAGAAGAGCTGCTTGTGATAACTCAAACCTCAAAAAAACTGTGTAAAAAATCTTACAGAATTTTACAGTGGCAGTTTATGACACAGAGTTCCCTTCATTGTGATTCTAGCACAGTAAAAACACCCCCTCATGCCAAATATTTCCAAGCCAGCATGCAGCAAAAGCAGGGTTGTTCCCCATGAGGGAAGGAGCTGGGAGCTGAGCGTGACCACAGCACTGGCAGTGCCCTCAGCAGCCTGGGTGCGCCACGATCTGCTGGGTTGGGCAGAGAGGTGCTGCCAACAGGGCCCACACGAGGCAAGGGTTATTCAGCACATCCTTCCAGGGAGTCCAGCCTGGACCAGCAGGAGTCAGGGGCAGAGAAAGGAGTGGAAACAACACCACGATGTAAGCTGGGAGACACGACACTCCAATGTAAGTCTGAGGCCCACCCAAGGGACGGGGACAGAACTGCCCTGGAGACAAAGTCTGAAATACAGCTCCTGAATCACTGGCCAGAAAACTGGGTGATGAGCGGTCCCAGCAACTGAGTATTGGTGCTGTCTGGGCCCTGACAGAGGCAGAGAAGTTTTTGCCATGAAGAGCTTGCAGTCTAATCAAAAATGAAAAATATGACTGGCACTGGGAGAAACAAGATGATCTTGCAAGCACCTTCCCAACCCTATGCTCCTTGTGGCAGATGAGGGCAGTGAAGGAATACAGCCTGCAGCAGCCTCTTCTTAACATCACAACTACAATGAAACTTCCCACACAGCACTCCCAAGAGTACACGACATGGCAGGTAAAAGGAACAGCAACAAGCTGGACTTGACTGGGAGTTCCCACCCCTTGTCTAAACAATCTGAGATGGTGAGAAGTTGAAAGTAGGAAGCTTCTGGTCAAGCCTTAGAGGAGACAGAAAGCAGCTTCTGAGGGATTAAAGCAAACTGTTTCCTAGCATTCAAAGCCGGTAATTTGACTAAAAAATGAGCAAAGAAAGAAAAACATGCCTGCAAGGATATGGTGGGAAAGAGGAAAATGGCTCATATACTTCCTAATGCCTGCTATACCCAATTAAACAACTTTAAATAGTAAAAATACATTCACACATATTCTAATTAAGTTTTGTGTTTCATTTAGTTTATTTTAAAAGCCTTTTACTTATCTTGGGAGAGGCCTCAGCTCACTAAAAAGAGGGTAGAGGGGGTCTAACTAAAATTAACCCAGACACCTTCATATCTTCATACTCTGAAATAATGGTTTCATCACAGCTGTCTAGATGGCAAGAAGCCAGAAGAGTCCCTGATGTGTAACATGACATATTTCCCTCACTGTTCCTGCTGGAGCTCATCCACGCCAGTGTCCCAGTGACAGAAAAAGCTTATGGGTGCTGCAAGCCAGCAGCTCTGCTTCTTTTAATTAGACTAATGAGATTTAGAAGCGGTGCTGCACTATACCCACCCAAGGGGCAAGCAAGGCTGGAACTCACAAGTTTCTATTCCTAGTGCATCCTACTGGTTGATCTCCGACCACGTGCAGATCAATTGTGAAAGGAGAGCAATTTCTGTGCCTGCCAGGGCCCAGCACCACAGGCTCCTGACCCTCAGCTGGCAGTCGGACAACGAGGACCAGCAGGCCTGTATTTCTGTAACCATCAGTAGAACAAATTGGGTAAGGTCATAGGATAATTCAGGTTAAAAAGGAGCTCTGGAGGTCACCCACTCCAACCACCTGCTCATAGGGTCAGCTGTGAGGCCAGAGCAGATTGTTCAGGGCCTTACTCAGTCTGGGTTTGACAATCTCTGAGGATGGACACTGCTCTGGGCAGCCTGTTCCAGTGACCATCCTCATTGGGAAAATGTTCCTCCCTATTTCCTGTCTGAACCTCTCCCGCTTCTACTTACACCTGTTACCTCTCCTTCTCCCACACACCTCAGTGAAGATCCTAGCTCTCCATAACCTCCCCAGAGGTGTTGGAAAGCTGCCTTTCACTGCAGACCAGCCAAGGGCCCCAGACTCTCTACCTTCAGAGCCCTCCGCTGAACTCATCATGGTGTACGAACACCCTTCCTTGTACCAAAACTAATTGTATCAATATGGTCTATCAAGAGCTGAATAGAGAAAGATGATCACTTCCCTTAATCCGCTGATTCAGATTCTGTTCACTTATCCCAGGAGCTGTTGGCACCTTTGCTGCCAGGGCTGGCTCATGCTCAGCTTGCTGTTCACCCAAAGCCACCAGGGAGTGTCCAGTCTGTACCATTGCAAGGATTACTCTTCCCCACAGGCAGAACTTAAAATTTGTC
This sequence comes from Donacobius atricapilla, assembly GCA_013397315.1. Taxonomy (NCBI): domain Eukaryota; kingdom Metazoa; phylum Chordata; class Aves; order Passeriformes; family Mimidae; genus Donacobius; species Donacobius atricapilla. The sequence continues at coordinate 969,343 of WBMY01000362.1, read as the reverse complement.
CTTACTGAATTTCACAAAGCTCCTGTTATCCCATTCCTCCTGCCTGTCTAGGTGTCTCCAAATGACAGAGATGGGGCTGTCCAACTCTTCATTGCTATTAGTGTGGTGAAAACAAAATCATTTATAGTCCACTCCAAGAGACATTTTCTGTGTTACTTAAATCTAGAACTAATAACAGGCAAGCATGCTTTTCGTATTTCTTGTCATTCTTCACATCAACATCGCAAATAACTTGGAAAGAACGTTGTTTTTTGGCTGTTAGCTCGTTTGTTCAGTTTCCCTACCTCCAAACAAGACACTGTTGTATTTTCGCTCTGGAGGTATCCCAGCCATCACTGCAAACCAGTCTACCCCGCGTTGCAAGGACAAATAGAATCCATCCTGAAAAACAGATAACAGGGAAATAGAAGCAGGAAGACAGTTCTATTTTCAAAGACAGCATCAGAGCTTAGTGAACTAGAGACAATGTTTGATGATTCCTTCCCTCCTCCCCACAAGGGAAAATTTCCTCACTGATCGTAGGCCAAAAACAGCTTAAATTGTGAATATTAGCAGACAGCAGATAGTCTGCTTGGGTGGGGGAATGTCTGAATTTTAACTTTTTCAAGCCTTCAGGCCTATTACTTGCTAAATCCTGAATTAAACAGGCTTGCCCTGAATCTTTCAATTAAAACGGTATCATGAGACACACTCTGTCCTGCTGCACATAGACTGTTTAGCCTGGGAAAACCAGAAGCTTGCAGATGCACAAGGAACAGGTGGGGCAAAAGAAGAATGATTCCCAAAAAGAGGAGGAGGACTTGAAGAGGGTCTGGAAAAGAAGGTGGAGATCTTGGCTATTGGAAATACACTGGAAGTGAGAGAAGACCCTGGAGATCAGAGCCCATGGTTTGGGTAAGAGATGAGGCTGTAAGAAGGACAAAACCTACAACTGCAGCTGGAGTGGGGTTAGAGAGGGGCTGAGAAACAAGAGGTGTGGGCTGCAAAAACAATTCTCCCCCAACAACATGTTCATCTTGACCAGTAATGCCATCAACACCTGAGAAGGGTAAAAATGAGCACGTGCACAGCCAGGACCCAACAAGGCCTGCTGCTCTGTTCCTGGAGCAGCAGCCAGCTCCCTGCTGGGAATGGAAGTTGAGATGGAACTCCACACTAGGGGATGGAGCAAGTGACCTTGTGAAATACTCAGGTGGGGTAAAAGCTCTCATCTCCTTGGTTCTTCAATAAACCCCAGCACACAGATCCATCATGAACTGCCTCACCAGTGACGTCAGCGTAAGACACAAAAGCATTGATAACTACAAGGACTAGTCCCTAAGAAATACTTGAATTTTTATCAAAACAAACCTCTCACTTTAATGAAAAAACAAGGGTGAAGAGTCTTATGCAGGTTGACAAATAAATTCAGTCCATGAACCATTTATATGTGCTGGGTAGTTATTAATCTTCCTACAGCTGTTTAGTTTGCCCCAAGGCAGGTGATTTTTCTTCCATTCCTCCCCACTTTCTGTGGGCTGGCTTTCTTGTTACTTACCTCAGTCTGGCTGTAATAATCAAGGATGGAAGGAAAGAGTGGCAAGATGAGAGCAAATCCCAACAAGTCAATGAAGAGTGCCAGGAAGACAATTGTAATAACACGATTAGAGTTCTGTTCCTGCTTGTCATTGGTGGAGCTGCTGCTGGTTCCTCTCTCTTGCAGGGCCATGTTCCCGGTGCTCTGCTTCTAAAAAAAAAATCACATTTATATCTAGTCAACAGGAAGCTATTACAGGAATGCTGTCTTCAAGATCAACCCCAGAGAGCACCACAACAAACAACAGAAGAAAATTTTTAAACTTCATCTTTTCTTTCTTTCTCCAGGTGATAGCTACTGACCTGGGACATAAAATGATTAAGGCAGCATTTTTATTTTATCAGAAATAGCAGAACTATCAACTTTCCTTGATAATACTCCAAAACCATCTTAAAGCCCTAAATAAGGATGCAAGCCATATACAGTTCAGTCTTTAAGAAATAAAGGAGTTGGTCTCAGTCCCAAAAATAAACTTACTTTCAACATAAATCAAAATCAAGGAGTAATATATAAACCATGGAACTGCAAACTTCGGAATTATAAAACATACATGATATCTCAGTCATGAAAGAATCAAATTTACAGTCCCTTCTACTGCAAAAGTCCCTGAAAGTGTGTTGCACTAAAAAAAATAAAAAGGAGACAGATTTCAAAGCAAATCAATACAAAAACATTGACTCTGATGTATCAGCACTGAAAACAGTGAACAATTCTTAATATAAATTTTATTCCAGACCAGATGTACCATATTGTATACACAAAGTACTTGTGCATAGAAAATGACACTACACTAATTGAAGGCCATAACACTTCGTCATGCTTCAGCAATAATTACTGTGACATTTCTTTACCTGTGAAGTCAGTTTATTAGAACTGAAGCATTATTAAAGCTCAATTGCCATGAGGTAAATAAACATGGAACGGGGGCCATCTGCAATCCATTTAACTAAACTCTTGGCATAATGCTCTTAAACAAACTGGTATGATTTAGCAGATTTATGTTCAAGATCCTTTTATTTAAAATGGCAAATCATCACCGCTACAAATATTCAGCATTATTTGCTTACCCAAATGATAAAAGAGCACATGGAGCCAAAATAACCATTCCTTTCAGCAAATATTCTCTGGCCCTAGGTCCATCCTGCCAACAGCTGAGGGATGGATTCACCGAGGCAGATCCTATCTTGTTTTTCCTCACAATTTGTTTAGTCATCCACTGAATTGAGTGACCAAGCTGAACTTTATTCCAAGGTTATTTACAAAAGTAAGATCCTTCACACCTTTCCCTCAGGAACATTCTGCCAGCGTGCAGCTTGAACTCATCGATGCTTGCGCTGACCTTTCACTCTGCTCCGCTTTTGGCTGCGTGGTTGCAATTTCCCTTACGCAATATCCCAAGGTACTGCGTGTTTCTGCTTTTGTGCTCCATCGGTTTTGTTGTTCAAACCTCTCCATAATTTTTTTTGCTAGGCAGGAAACCACACAACACTTTACAGGCCCTTGGCATCCTGACAGCCAAACCAGACCACTTCACCTCCGCGGCGGCATCTGCCTGTGCGAGGCGCGCCGGGACGGGAGGGCTCTCTCAGCCTGGCGAGGCTGTTCCCGAGAAGCAAATCAATACAAAAACTCGCTGGCTCTGCCCGGCTCTGCCCGGCCCTTCCCTCGGGATTCCCCGCCTGGGTCTCGCCGCTTCTGTCCCCGTCCTCCGCCCGCAGCGCCGGCGCTTGATGCCCCCGTTCCCAGGAAGGGATCAGCACCTAAGATGGCCCTGTCCTAAGGCACGAACTGAGATTTGTTATCTGCCAGCAGCCAGATTTTCATCCTTCTGGGATTTTCTTACCTCTGTAAATTCCCCGGGCGCGCCTTTACCTGCTCAGCCCCGGGAGGGCTCCTCAGCCTCCCTCCCTCCCACAGCCCTGGCTCAGGTCAGGGCCGGCGCTCGGCCGGGGCACAGACGAGCCGCAGGTCCCCGGGGCAGGGAAGGGGCGGCCCGGC
>WBMY01000362.1:896390-965627 GCA_013397315.1 Donacobius atricapilla | reverse complement strand
CGAGCGGCTCCGCGGGGCGCGGCGGGGCTCGAACCCGCGGCCAGCGCAGCGCCGCGGCCTCAGAGATGAACGGCGCGCCGCAGGCCGCCCTTGGCCCTCACACGGGTCCCGAAACGCTCGTTCCAAGGGGAGAGCGAGCTTTCCTTCGGTGCTACGGCAGCAGTCCGCTGCGGCTTTGATAAGGGCTAGCTGACAAGGAGAAAAAGGCAGTTGCAAAAGATGTAACTGTTCCCAAACCAAACTTCTCCCTCAACACGAAGTCTTTTAGCCCGGAGAACATGAATAGCTGTAGCATTGTAAGCGCCACCGAGCACTCTTCCCTTGTCCAGGCGTGTCTGGTGTCCAACTGGCTAATTGAAATGGGAGGATGTGGTTACAAGTAGACTAAGGCAGATCCACCACGACACTCTTAAACAGGTAAGAAAAGGGTATAAAGCAAATTCATACAGGTATTGAAAAGCCTTCTGATTCCCTCAAAGGCAGTTTGGGGTGCCTGTAGTTATCAGCACTTGGGACAAAGACCTTCTATTCAGTGACATCTCTCTCATGGATTGCCAGCTGATTAGAATTGGAGGAGCTTATGTAAGCGTAACATCAGGATTAAGATGCCGGTTAGATCAAATAGTTATCTAACTGGCTTACTCAAATAGTGAGCTGCTAATCTCATGTACATCTGGGAATTTTATGTACTTAGTTTGGTGTGAGAAATATGGTAGATCCAGTACATAGGCTGAAACCTGAATGATTGCACAACAACTGCAGCCCATTCCAAGGCAAACTTCTTTTTTGAGGTGCTCTGGACTAAGCATGAATAATCCTTTAATATCTGGGGAAAAATTATATAAATATATATAGTATGTAACTGATCAGGCACCATCCGAATGCAGATACATTAAAGAAACCCAAAACATTGAGATACCAAAAAACCCAGCTCTTCCTGTTGTTAAATCTACTGGCCTAAAGCTTTTGCACATCACTGAGCCCAGTTGTGTTACTGCAGTCAACCATGTCATACCATCCTGCATGTAAACACATAACACTGTTCCTAGGATTAGATAGGCCATTACCCACTCCTTTCCAGTCCAAAATCTTGCACATCTGATGGATAATAACTTAAATTTGGTTCCTATACTACATTTATTAACACTGGCCTTTTTCTTGCATCAGTCTTGTTTTTTTACTGAATTAACACCTCATTCACTCTGGCTTTTACTTCCCTGCTCTATTGCTAAAAAGCAGTGTTAGCCCTAATGTCAATATTTGAAAGGATTTAATGCCATACAGCATCTTCATAATTTTTTGAACTCGGACAGTGTTCAGACTGCATGAAAGATTTTAGTTTTCCACTCCAGGCCTAATGTACTGAAGAAATAAAAAAACCAACTCCAACCTTCCCCCAAACCAAACCCTTACAAAAACCAGTCTTTTAAACTAAGCAAGACTGCCCAGCCAATAGATTTAGGATGAAAACATACCTGTTTAGCTTAGGAAACACACCTGGAAGACCACAAGGAGCACATTCGTAGAATGCTTTTGACCCCCTGAATATGTAACACCTCACGGGGTCAGAGTGATGCTAAAGCTGCCAAATGTTCAGTCAGAGCTCCTGTTCGCCTTCTGCAGCTGCCTAGAAGGCCCATGAAGAGGAAGGAAGTCCCACCAGTTCCCACACCAGCCTCAGCCCCGCAGCCAAAGGGCCCCTGTGGAGCTCGGGAGCAGGCTCGGTGCCCCACTCAGCAGAGGGCTGGTGGTCACAGGGGAAGCCTTACCCAGGGCAGGGCACACCCTGGTGCATGGGAACTTCTGCAAGGCACAGCTCAGAGTATCAAACTGCTGACCAGCTTCCAGCTGACAATCAAAAGACCAAACTCCTGAGGAAGCTTTCCATGCTGTCATAAACAAGGTAATTTATGCAGTTTCTAGCTGAACAGTTTTGTTCTCACCCTATTCTTTACAACACTCATATTCAAGGTAGCTATTCTCAGGGACAGCTGATGTTGACAGATAAGCTACCTGAAACTAAAGGCAAAATGGTAATTTTCCCTTTTTTGTGTGCAATGACTTGATTCTAGTTACAGAATGGTTTCTTTTTTTGGTGAATTTAATACAGATTTACAATTGATAATTGATGTGTCAAAAGACCTGTTATGACAAGTCCTGGGTTAAAAGAAACAGAGACAAGACAGTGCCTGGTAAGCGTGATGGTGCTCAGGAAGCTCTGTGAGAAAGGGTCTGCCAGCACTCAAGCATGTTCAAGCCTGTTGTAGTCCAAATGACCAGACCTTCCTACCACATCATGGCAGCAACACTGCCCAGCTGCTCCTACGCACTCTTGCTTTCCTACTCATGTACAGTACTGTGTGTTAAGCATCACAGTTCGTGCCAGGTTTGCAGTATTCAATCTGACTTTAAACATTGACAATATAATTTGTAAAAGCTCACACAGTGATTTTCATTCAACAAGATTTCAAACAGAACTACTTTCAGTCTGACATTCCAAAACGGTTGAGTAAATCTATCACCTGAAGTTTCCTCATCCTTCATTTTTGTTCATCAGCATCACAAGATATTCCTGTTCATTCTCTTGTCCCAGAAAAATGTCCTGTCCCAGAAACCTTATCGTTGTGTCTCTACCCTCTTTGCTTCCCTTACTGAGGAATAAAAAGCAGCTGCAGGGGGTATCAAAAATCAGGATCAAAGTGCCTCTGTCAGCTTCTCTGTGCTTCTAATACCCTGCTGGACAAAACCCCTGAAGCTACTGCTAAAGTCAGATAAATAAATAACAATACTTCCTAACAGTTTATTTGTGCTGTATGGACTGTGACTAAAACTCCAAACTGAAAGTACTGATTTATAGCATAAAATAGGAAGTTAGCTCCTTCCTCATTACTTCACTCTCAAGTTCTTGACTTTAAAAGATTTTGTTTTAAAGAAAAAAATTCATACTGTGCCAAATGGAAATAAAACTGGAGGTCTTAAGGAACTAATCTTCTGAGATTCCTTTGAGGTTTCAGGAGATAACTTTTCCAACACCAGCAAAACTAACTGAAAATGAATTTATTTTTAAAAAGTTTGAATGGATTTCAATAGGAATCTTACTAATTTTGCATGACACATGTATCTTCCCCACATGTACTTAGCATCTGGCCTATTTTAACACTTAATACAAGTGCTTTTGCAAACCAAAAAACGCTGATGATAATCACATATTACTTGCATTACTAGTCACACTGACAGTTAATAAAAGCCTTTTCCTTCAAAAAAGTGCTTTTCTCTTTTAAGAATCAAGACTTGCCCAACTAAGATAGTTTTGTCATTAGACAAAAAAAATGTAAAGGCTGTTTCAACTCACCCCTTCCTAGTTTTAGTCCTGCTTCCATTACAAGTTTAATTTGAAAAAAACCTCAAACCAACCAACCAACAACAACAAAACAAACAATACCCACATCCCAAAAAAATCCCCAAAAAGCAAAAACCAAAACCCCCGAAAATAGAACAACAACAAAAACATTCTAACCCAGTCCAAAGCAATCAAGCCTAACTGTTAAATCAGGTAAATTGACAGTGTGTAAGTTTTTCTTCATGAACTGTAGGTAGAGCATGATGTCTCAGTTACCCACTGGCCAAAACACAGATCAGATCTAGGAACAGCATTTGAAAATGGAGGAAGCTTTGGAGGTTTGTTTTTGTCAAGAACCACGGCCATTAGTTCATTCTTAATACACATCAGATTTCATAGCTTGTCTTTCAGATTGAAATTGAAATGTTAATGGAAAAGGGAATTTTATTTTCCTAACAGTTTTCCATGGAAACATTACAATTTTGTTCAATGCATAACAACCATCACTTCATTTACCAAATATTAAGTGAATACCTGAGCAGTGAACCTAGTTCAGATTAACACCCATCTGTGATTCTCTTTGTCCCACTGCAACATTTCTTTGCAAATACAGTATAAAAAGAAAGTGTTAGAAGTATTTATTGGCTCTGTTTGAAGACCAGATGTTTTTTGAAGTCATGCTGGGCAGTTATCAGTGATTAGACATGCATGATAAATTAAGTGGAATAAAGTTAAGGATATCACTGTTCCCTTAAGTCAGACAGTTTTGAATACACTGAGGAATTCTAATTAATCACCCTACATTATTAAGAACTTCAGATCTGTGCTCAATTCCAAACATACTGAAAAGATGAACGGATGTACAGCTTTAACATGGGACTTCTCCTTGATTCCATTACTTGATACACAATGTACCATCTCCTGATGCTACAGACTAATTAAAATGTTACTGTTTAAATTATACTACCATTAGGAGTGCTACCTGCAACTATTCAACATTAAAAAAAGATCACAGAATGCCCTACCAGGACCATCCCCAACCCCAAGAGTCATACCACATGCCCAAGAGTTTCTTGAACTCTGTCAGGCTTGGTGCTGTGACCACTTCCCAGGGGAGATGTTTCAGACGAACCTTTTCCGCATATCCAAACCAAACCACCCCTGACACATCTCCAGGCCATTCCCGAGTCCTGCCACTGTCACCACAGAGAAGAGGTCAGTGTTTGCCCCTCCCCTTCCCCTTGTGAAGAAGTTGTAACTGCAATGGGGTCTCCCCTTTTTCCTATTTTCCAGACTGAACAGACCAAGTGCCCTCAGCCACTCCTCACACAACTTCCCCTCTAGGCCCTTCACCACCTTTGTCACCCTCCTTTGAGCACTCTTTTGTAGCTTTTATATCCTGCCCTCAAGGTGAGGCCGCCCTCACAGAGCAGAGCGGTCAGTGCTGGGCCTGATGTCCCCAGGACAGGGATGTCCCTCCTGGCTGCCAGGGCACTGCCACCTCATGTCCAACCTTCCACTGACCAGGACCCCCAGGTCCCTTTCCCTGGCGCTGCTCTCCAGCCCCTCATTCCCCAGTCTGTCCGTACATCCACGGTTGCCCCACCCAGGTGCAGAATCCAGCACTTGCCCTTGGTGAACTTCACGTGGCTGATGAATGTCGGCATCTCTCTGCCTCTGAGGAGTCAGCAGCTCCTTCCAATTCAGTGTCTTCAGCAAAACAACTCGGTGTAGCTTCAAGTCCTGTAAGTCGTTGATGAAGCTGGTGAAGAGAAGTGGCCCTGAAATGGAACCTCACTAGTGACCTGTCACCAGCCTGCAGTAAAAGGTTTCTGAGGTAGAATTTTTGTGTGTGTGTGTGTGTGTGTGTGTGTAGTTCAAGTCAGGTGCATGTGATCAGGTTTTAGACTTAGAATTCTGATTATTCATCCAAATGTTCTCATTAAAATAAAACAGAAGCATGCCATGTACAGAAGTGTTATTTTTATTTTCCTTATGAAAAGTTGTGGATTTTCCTAATAAGCAGGTTCATTTTTTCAAACAAATCCAATGATGTCTCCTCAAAAGGAATGCATCCAAAAAATGCAATTAAAATCTGTCCAAAAGCCATGACTAGGGTGTTTTATATGGCAGTAAGCTTCCTGCTGTAGATAGGTCCCAATTAATTCTTCCATTTTTTCCTTTTCATTGCTTTCCATTCACCTTCCTGTGTAGCAAGGCTACCAAGAAGCTCTTTCACTTTTCTTTTTCTGGCTGAATCTCTGCAAAACAAACAGTCAACATATAAAATATTTCAGAAAGATTCTATTAGGGAAAATAAGTATACTTAGAGAATAATTATTAATTCATAAAAAGCCCCACAATTCTTAAATTTCACCAGCACACCATTTAAATAAAAACATTTTGCATCCTCTTAAACTACAGAAATGTAACCGCAAAACTGAAAACACTTTAAATGATCTCTATTGGAAATGTTTGGTTTTCCTCAAATTGTCCCATTTTAGTTCAGTTTAGTACGGTTGATCATTAATGTCAGTCTTGGCACACAGTGAAGAATGAACACAGAGCACAACAACCCCCAAAGTGGTGCTGAAATGAGGGCTACGTTACCTCTCCATGATTTCTGACAGTTGCATTCTAGCCAGGTACTGGTTATCCTTCCGAATCTCACGAATGGCTCCTTTCAGTTCACGTTTATGCCTCTGGATCAACTGCTTTCTTTCTTGCTCCTTCTTGCTGCCTGCCTGCTTTCTTCCAAACTCCAAGCTGAAATAAGAATGTATGTGTGAGCACAGAACACCTTAAACCCATAACTTTTTCATATTTATAAGGAGAGGTTTTGTATGAAAACTGAATCAGTATTTTAATTCCAGCATATTATATGAATAAGTTGCAAAATAAGAAGCTGCCCAATGAAGATACTGGAAAAACACTCACCAGCCTCTCTCTACCTGCACTTCATCATCATGTCAATCACCATACTTTGATTCCCCATATGCAGCTTGCACTTTGAACAGACTAAAAAAGCTAGACTAGAAGAATGGAAGACATCTGGACAAAGATGGAATCTCCCCCATATATCTTAAACTTTTGCAGACCTTCTCAGGGGATGCTTTTGACAGAAGAAGTCTGATCAGTTACTTGGGGATAAGTGTGTATGGCAGAGCAAAGCTGTCCAATTATTAGAATAAATAGAACAGACGCATTGTGCCCCTGTAGATAACCAATACGGCTAAATAAATCAGCAGCCAATGGAAAGCAGATTTCCTGAATCAGGGCAGTGTTCTATTAGCTACAAAACTAAATTAGTGTTTTTCACCATCCACCTTTTACCATCATAGATTTTATATACATATGAACTACTCACTCTTGTTCTTCTGACTTGAGTGCCTGACAGAGCATTCAGTGAAGCACCTGACCAGATAAAAACAATCTAATCATCTTGAAATTTATTAATTTACAATTCATTATATGGGCAAGAGTTGACTTTCAGTGCTATTTTTCCTACAAGATAATATTTGCTCTTAAAATTCCTTTCCTTTTTTATCTTTCCCTCCCTACCACACAAGTAGATGGTCCCTTGTGACTTATGTACAAACTCTAGCAGAAAAGCAGTTCTGTGTCCTGCTTTCCAAATCCACGCTAGTTTGCTAAAAATCTTAAGGTTTAAATGCACCTTTCCTTTGCATCCAGTGTTCTTTACTTACACTTTCACAATTTTAGGAGTATACTGTTTCAATGGCACTGGCTTCTTTTTCTCACAGATCAGTGGGGTATAGTGTTTTACTTTGTTCTCCAGTTCTTTCAGAGCACTGTGATACCACTCCTGAAAATGCAGAACAAATTACAATTGTAAAAGCATATCAAAACCACCATAAATCAAAAGCTATTGTAAACTCAATCAACAGTAACGTTCTCCCCGTGAACTTTTTTCCCATAGGATCATCAAAATGACTGACCCTTGAAAAAATTAATGCTTACACTTGGTTTGTTTACGCACAGACGAAGATCACAGAGATTATTAATAAAACAAACATATTGATTATTTAAATCCTGAGGAATACATACCTGCATTTTTTCAGGATATTCATTAACTGGCATATGTTGTGTAAGGAGAATTCTGACAGGATGCATTATTTCATGGAATGATGGTAACGATTCATAGAGAGCAGCACATTTTTTAATAAGGTCAAAACACAGGGCTAGACATGATAACCTGTTAATGTACAAAAAATTAACAGTTTCACATGCAAAAACTGCAGTGGATTTTCAAATAAAATCATCTGAATTAGTTAAATTTGGACTGTTACAGGAATCCATTAGGACTGCTTGCCAGAAGCAATTACAACTAGAAATAGCTGTTAATTCAGACTAAAAATTTCACTCTCCTAAATAAATACAAAAAAATTCCATCAGCAATGAATCTTTATGTCAGTGCACTGAACACAGAACTATCCACTACTCTTTTTACTTCTAAAGAGCACTGTCACTGACATGACACAACAGGTGATCTGGTACTTTTTCTGTTCTTCTGCACTTCTTACATACCTGGTATGATTTATCTCTGTTCTGCTGGTTTCCTTTAATCTAGTCACAATACTCAATGGCACATTTTGCTTCTCCCAACTTTTTAGATCCTCCTTATCACACACCAGTAGCAATTCTGAATTTTTCCCCACTAGCGTAAATGGATGCACTACAGTATAGCCTAAAAAAGCAAGAACAACAGTCATTAAACAAGACCAATTCTACTCATTCTTTCTGAAGAAAAACAGCCAACTCATTTTACATTTTTAACTGTACTACCTTTAAAAATACTTCTATCTGTATTAAATTTTTCTAAAACAGTGGAAAACACTGGAGCATGGCAACATAGGTCAGTCCTCTAGTCACACTGCCCAAGTCACAGAATCCAAAGGCAGGGACTGGGAGAACCAAGTAGAAGGTCAGGCTTGAGATTAAGGAACCTGAATGTGCTCAAGCCCCTGGGACCTTAGGCATCTGAGGGTCCTGAGGGAACGGGCATGATAAAGCTCCTAAACCACCTTCGTATTTGAAAAGTTGTAGTTCCCAGTGACTGGAAAAAGGGAAAAACAATCCTCATTTTTAAAAAGGCAAAGAGAAGAGATCCAGGAAACTACAAGTTGATCAGCCTCATGCTCAGTGAGACTGGTGAGCAGATCCTCCTGGAAACCATGACAAAACACAGGCAAAACACCGAGGTGCTCGGTGACAGGCAACATGGCTTCATCAAGGGCAAACCGTGCCTGACAGGCTTGGCTGCCTTCTGTGACGGGATTACAGCACTGATGGGTAAGGAAAGAGCAGCTGGTACCATCCACCTGGATTTGCACAAAGCATTTGAGACCCTCCTGAGCAGCACCCTGGTCTCTAAACTGGCGAGGCAGGATTTGGCAGGTGTACGACTGAGCAGATAAGCAATTTGCTGGGTGGGCACAGCCACAGTCGTGGCCAATGGCTCCGTGTCTGGGTGGAGATCAGTTTTGGGTAGGGTCCATCAGGGGGCCTGTCCCAGGACCAGGGTCATTGAACACCTTGGCTGGGGCACTGACAGTGGGATTGGCTGCACCCTCAGCAAGCTTGCAGGTGACCCCAGCGTGAGTGGTGTGCCTGATCTCTACAGGAAGGGGATGCCATCCAGAGGGACCCTGACAGGCTCCAGAGGTGGGACCATGGGAACCTCATGAAGGTCAGTAAGACAAACTGTGAGGTCCTGCATCTGAGCTGGGGCAACCCTACACATGGCTACAGACTGGGCAATATGAGTGGATTAAGAGCAGCTTTGCAAGGGACTTGGGGTACCGGTGGATGAAAACCTGAATTCTGAGCTGACAATGTGCCCTTGCAGCCCAGAAAGCCAATGCACCCTGGGCTGCAACAAAAGCAGTGTGGGCAGCAGGTCGAGGGAGGGGATTCTTCCCTACTTCACTGTCATGAGATCCAACTTCAAGGAATGTGTTCAGCGCTGAGGTCCCTGCAGAAGGACACAGACCTGGCTCAAGAGCATCCAGAGGAAGGCTGTGAAGATGACCAGAGGGCTGGAGCACTTCCCATTTGAGGGAGCTGGGGTTGTTCAGCCTAGGGAAGAGAAGGCCCTGAGGACATCTTACAGCAACCTTCCAGTATTAAAATGAGGCTTACAGGAAAGATGGGGAGGAACTCTTTATCAGGAAGTGTAGTGATAAGATGAGGGGTAACAGTTTTAAACTGACAGATTTACACTAGATAAGAAGAAGAAACCCTTCACTGTGAGAGTGGTGAGATGTTGGACTACAGGCTACCCAGAGAAGTTGTGGGTGCCCCAGCCCTGGAACTGTTCAAGAGCAGGATGGATGGGGTTTTCAGCAACCTGGTCTAGTGGAAGGTGTCCCTGCCCATGGCAGGGGGGTTTAGAATTAGATGGTCTTTGAGGTCCCTTTCAACTCAAACCATGCTGCGATTCTTTGCTTCATTCTGTGGATGGGGAAAGTTAAGACATGTAGGTTCATATTTGCCCTGTGGGAAGCAGGATGTGCAGTTCAGCTGCAGGTTTGGTCCAGGATGGAGCACTGGGTATGCTTAAGAGGACAGGGCAGGTACAGGACTTCCCCGTGGGGTCACAAGGAGAAGGCTTCGACCACAAAGTGGTCATGAGGCACAGTGACCTGGAGCAGGAAGAGCCCCCAGCTGCAGCCACGGAGCCTCTCCTGGGAGCGCAGACACACTGAAAGTCCTCTCCCACTCCAGCTGAGGGGTTTTAAACAGGAAGAGCACAAACACAGAATATGTACTGGAGCAGCGCATATGGAAAACACTAAAGAACCTCTATGCACAGATCACAAGGTGATCTGTGAAACTACTTATACAGCAACATGAAAGAAGCATCTGAGGAATTTCATGGCTAAGGGACAAAACAATTTGCATTCTCTGTGCTAGACCTTGGAGTTTTTTTCCCCCTCTTCATTTTCCTTATGTCTTGCAAGCTTGTGGAATTGACTTCAAAACTTTTTCAAACTTTAATTTCAGATTATTTACATGCTCTACAACCTGTACGTGGCTCTTCACAGGCAGGCCAGAAGACAGTATATTTAAATAAAGGTTTTTAAGGTTTGAGACCCAAAGAGATTATGACACACACAGGCTTATGCAAGATCAGGAACTAAGATATGTGACTTTTATTATCTGCTTTACTTGTGAGAGGACAGCAGATCTCATTAACAATTCAATTAGCTAAAGCTATCAACCATGACAACTCCTTCCCACTCCCTCCACCTACAGCTTTTCTTTTTTAAGGTAATAGTTTTTACTCTAAGTCAGACTGTATTTCAGTTCCTTATGAAGCTGCATTCCATATATCTTTCTCATGTGAGAAATTTATGGATCAAGGTAATAAAATTAAAACATTAAGAGTTTATTTGCTGACTCTACTTAATGTTAAAATTGAACCCCAAGAATTTCTTTGGTGTGACAATGCACCAACATTCCAGAGAGATGCATGTCTGCTTATTTCAAAATATTCTGTGTTGATAGCTCAACCATCACAACTACCAGCAAAACTTCCACCATGAATATTTAAAACCGCAACTGGACACCTTGGGGACTTCAAAACATCAACACTGACTGGAAAGTTCTCAAAGAGAACACTGGTCTTCTAATGTATCTTTTATTGAGCTATTCCTCGCTGCTAACAGAAACCAACACCATGCAAATTTAACTAATGCAAAATCATTAACAGAAATAGAAATATTTTAAACAAGGTAACAATTGATCAATAATTACCACTAAATATTTTTCAAGTTTCTTATCTAATTTTGCAGAAACCTGTATTTTAACTTTACCAAAACCCTCTGCAGATCAAATATTCCTAAGAGAGTACACAAAGGAAAGAAAATACTTTTAGTACTACGTAACCCACCCACTCCATAACCTCTTCCCACCTCCTTCTAAGGGTTCAGCTGTTGGTGTTCTGAGACTGCAGGGCTTAGCTCTGATGCAGCCCAGCTGTGTAACCTTGGCTCACGCTCCAGAGGAAACTGCTAAGCTGTGAGAAGCAGCTGGGGGAAGGTCTGTAGAGCACAGCCACGGCAGATAAGAAAGGTGAAACTGCAGTGATAGGTTAGCTGAGAAAAGGGATCAGTGGTAGCTCAAAAATTCAAAATGAAAAAAAAAAAAGCCAGCATGGAAAGGCAAAAAAGTCCTGAAGGGAAAGGAAGGGAGCTGCTGGCTGAAGTAGTGGAATACTGACAGAAGCTAAACCTTCCTCACCAGACTGATGAATGTTTAGAGAACAGACTCTTAAGGATCTTATCAAGAGCGATGACCATACTAATGTGTGTGTAGTTCTAGTAGTACTAGTGTGTGTAGTTCACTAGTAGTACTAGTGTGTAGTTCATTAAATCCCAGAGATCTTGAGAGTTTATCAAATAATTGAATTTTTCACTCGGTAATATCCTGCCTGCAGAGTCTCCTCCTGCATGCTGTACCCAGCCAGAGATATTAACACATGAATTAGTTATTATTCTCTGACTTAACTCCTCAAAAGTAAATTATTGTCACTGAACTCGTCAACAAAAAGAGCCCCAGAACCAGAATAGCTTTAAAGACAGAAACTAATAAAAGAAAAAAAAAATGCAGAGAGACTGGCAAATCAAAAAAAAATTGCTAACAAAGGGATCACACTGAAAAGATAATTTTGTTATCCCTGTTGTCTGCCAATTGTTAAGTTTACACACTTATGTCACTAATCCTGCCTGTGGGGACAGCTGCCCCTCTATCACCTACTACAGATCCATGTCAGAGAAGGAAAAATACCAGCTTTGTGATATATGTCTCTCATTTAGGTGATACAGCTATTAGCTGAAGATGAAGGGTATCTGCAGCATGAGCTGCTGCCTCACTGTGAATTTACAGGGTACTCATCAGGAATCCATCAGGAACTCTGAATTTCAGAACCAATCACACAGTCTGTTTAGAACAACATTGCAAAAATACTGCACACTGGCCAAAATGAGTTCATTTCCTTTAATAACTTCAGTCCTTTCCTTCCTGCCAACAACACTAGAAGATCTAGTTCATAACAAGATGCCCAAGAATCAAGGTTGTTTTTGGCTGAACTAGCAGATGATTTTGGCCTTTTGTTCAAAACCAATGAAATCAGTGTGAAATACTTGTATTTAAAAAGTTTAGAAGATAAACCCCAATACTAAAATGTACTCTAAATTAAATACTCATTTACTCTAAACAAACTCACCCTGGGCCTGGCTTTTGGGTACAGAGATGTGAAGTACTCCAAGAAGGAAATTGATGAGTTCTGGTACAAATCTTCTGGAGAGAGATACGTATTCCAGGAACAAACAGCATATAAATAACCCTTTAATAACATCTTGCAATGTTGTAATGCGACACTAAAAGAAATAAAAAGAACAAAATATTCCTAATTAAAAGTCTACACATCACAAATACAGGATCTCCCAAAAAGATGAATTAGTAACTGCACTGTAAGCATTTGAAGTCTATAAAATTACAGCCTTTGATCTTTGATGAGAACCACACTGTCTTTCCCTGTTCCTCAACTGAAGGGTATCTGCAGAAGTGAGTAACAGGTTTATCAGAATTCATTTAGCCACTAGAAGGTGCTAAACCACAAACAATAAATTCTTCAGAAATGAGCCAGTGAAATAGAAGGCTAAGAGCAACTTGGCAGCAATAGAACAATTAGCTCAAGACTTTCAAAACATATAAACAAGATATTAAGATAGAAAAATAAGGAGATATTTTAACTCAATGCACTGCATTAGGTACATTTTCAAGGAAAACAAATACTGCCAATTTTTAAATAAATAACCTCTCAAGTATTAAGAACTGCAATACATGGAAAAGAAACCACTAATGAATGACTTTTCAGTCTGTTCTGTTAGTCCCATGTAATTTACTGTAGAAGGAATTCTTTTGTGACAGCTTGAAAAATTGCAGAGATTCGGTTTTGTGAGTTGGACTACAGCCTGCAAGGGGTGTTTTCCTCTTCACCCTTTCTTCCCATTACTCTCTGTGGCTATACCAGACACAAAGCTGCCTTTGCAAGTACATTTCCACCATATGCTTTCATGCTAACGTACATATTTGGAGTCTGAGGAAGAAATCATATATGTGAAGTTATATACTGAGGTACAACATCACAGACATACCTTAGTAAGTAGTTGACTCATGTACATAAAAGCAGGTGTTACAACTGGGTGCCAGAAATCAGAAGTTGGAAACAGCAGAGATACAATTTTCAAATAAATAAGCTGATTGCACATAAAACAGAATAAAACAAAATATAGTTTAGACATTATTCCTAGGATCTTGACTTTATACATAAGTAACTTTTGAAGGAATAACTGCCACACAGTAGTCAAAAATACCACAATATATGTAATTTCGAGAAATCCGGCATGATACATGACCTATTTATTGAGACAACTGCTTAAGTTAGACAATAAAAAGGAATATCCATTACAGGGCTAACATTGGATTGAGTGAAGCAGCTAAAAGAACAAGAACAACTAAGAAGGAACTCTGGCTCCCAACCCCATTTACTCCACGAGAACATCTGCTCTCCTCAGCTCACCACAATCACATACTCTCACACCACGAACACGGGAGCAAGTGGCCACACAGGACCGGTGACACCTTTCAACCAGTCCTCAACACAGACAGTGAAGTGACCAGGATCCTCAGGCACTGGCACACGCCCACGAACAGTTGCAGCCAAAAGAACTAAGCAGTGATTGGATACACCTCTACTAAAGCAGACGGAGAGAGCTACTAATGCCCTGTCAAGACCATATGGAAATGAAACATCAGCTGCAAGGTAATTGTAAAAATTATTTATTGGATGTTTACACAGTAAAACAGATGGAAGTGAAGTTTCATTGCTTCCTCTCTGTTTCTCTTCAATTGTAAACGGGTGCTCTCCTGATGTGTTTTGGTTACTGAGTACTCTGAATTGCAGGCTAAGATAACAGGAGGCATATGAAAAGCCTACTAAGACAGGTGATCTATGGAACATTCATTCAAACAAGTGCTTTGAGAATACAAAGTGATTCAACTCCACCCTAAAAGATAATGATGGCCAGCAACCTGGAAAAGTCCAGCGAAGGGAGTGAAAGCCACAAGTGTGACTGGTGTCATAAGGGTGACAGTGACAAATTAAAAATAGAGGTTAAAAGCTCTCTACAATACATTTCCTGCAAAACCCAAAATATCCTGAATAAAGACTCTTGAAAAGAACTCAATATATCTTCCAAGCTGCAAGAACCAAGCCTTCAGCCTATTTTCCTTCAATAGTCTAATTATTCCATTAGGCAGCAGCAATTCATCAAGCTGACAGAAAACAAGTAGCTCCCTCTTAATTAGATTTATGGTTTGTCTTTGAAACTTTACCGTAGTTTTAAAAATACTCATTATCCATACGCTCTCCTCTTGAATTCTCCAACAGCCATTTACCTAGACACTGTAAAAGGAATCTGTTCACATTTAGCATGGCAAGTGAAAATGGGATATTACCAATACAACAAGGAAAGAAATTCTTTCCAAGTCACTAATTTGGCCATAATCATACATAAAGTACTAAGAAATGTTGTATTTTTATATCCATAATATTTTCTTGGTTGGTTTTTTGTTTGGTGGGTTGGGTGTTTTTTGATTTTTTTAACCTATGCGATATTGCACTGCTATGGAGAGCTTTTTAAAAACATTTGTACTTAACACTTCAATTTGTACTTCAATTAAAGAAGTCGCAACATAACTGACAACATCACTTCTTCCTAAAACTACCTATTTAAGTTTTCATCAGGAAAACAAACAATGTTCTGCTATGAAGACTGGAGGGACAATTTTAAGATCTTTTCCCCTTATTAATTCCACAGTCACACTTCTATTCTGAAGAATGTGTGTGTGTTGTTTGTTTGTTTCTTAGGGGTGGGGTTTTTCTGTTGTTGTGGGGATTTTTGTTACAACTTCTCTCCAGCAAGGCAATTTAAAATATTGAAAAGCCTAGAAAGTCATAGATGCTAATACATAATGTCGTCTAGCACTTATTACCACTCTGTATGAATGCAAAGAGCCAATCCCAGCAATATGCATTTGTTACCGTGTCTAAATCTGGAAATGTTGCACGGCCTTTGACTTCAATTACTTCTTCCAGATCATGGGCAGCGTCTCGAAGGATAAACTTGATACTGTCACTGGCTGCCTCAGGAAACATCTGGCAAAGATTGTACAATGGCCTATTAACAAGAGATTCAAGTCATAATCAAGTTACACCACTGATGTTAATAAAAAATTGATTTTTAAGCACCCACAGGAAGATTTCTTGCGTTCCACCTACATCGTAACAATAACAAATTGCCTGCAATAAATGTTTCTTTTTTAGAACATAGATTAATACCGTAATTTTGTTTATGGACATTGAATGAATGTATTTTACATTTGGCCTTGTGAGAATCCTTGAGTTGTAGGTTTCTAAATCTTAGGCAAAAAATTATTTTAAACTTTAAAATACACTCCTAAATCCTTGCCTAAGGTTATGACATGTCCTTCTGAATCTCCTAACTTTAGATATTGCTGCAGGGAAGTATGCTGCTTACACTGGACAGACCACTATTCTAAACACTCTTAGGCTTTATTAAACAACATGTAAGGCAGCAATGTGGTTAGCAAAATTATTACTGCAAACAAGAAAAAAAAAAACCCAAACACAAAGTTAGAACAGCTCCTGGCCTCTGGTTAGTGCCTACAGGCATATGCAGTCTGCAGCCTGCATCTGTTTGGTCTCTCCCAGGCTCTTCAGAGAAATTTTTCTGCACTGACACTAACATATCCCAGTTCTAGCAGACAACCACAACATATTTACCCTTTGGTACAAACCATGTGTGATAGTATCAGTGGGTCAGAGCTCTTCCTGATGAATGCAACAGAGCAATAAATGCTAATGCTGCACGTAACAGATTTTTCCAAACTTACTGCCTTTAACATGAAATAGAAAACATATGCTGAAACTACAGGAAAGTAACTTCTTATTAAGAAGAAAGCTGTCTATCCTGCAAAGTCAAGACAGGAACCACAGATCAATTTTGTTTGGAAGGGACCTTTGGAGATCATCTGATGCAGCCCCCTGCTCAAAGCATGGCTAACTTCAAAGCTGGATCAGGTTGCTCATAGCTTTGTTCGGTTTTGTCCATCTTCACAGCTTCTCTGGGAAACTAATTTTAACGTTCAGCACCTCTTCTGAGAAAATATTTTCTTTAAATCTAGTTGCAATTTCCCTTGGTGCAGCCCTTGCCCACTGACTCTTGTCCTTTGCTTTACACCTCTGAGACAAACCTGGCTCTCTCCTCCCAGCCTAACTGGCTGTCAGGGATTTGAAGACAACAGTGCCAAACTGACAACTTCCTGCAAAGTGTTTAGTTGGAACTTCCATGTGAGTTCACTATAACACTTAATTCCATTTTCATCTAGCTCCCTGAGTGAATTCACAGAACTGACACTCATGGAAAAAACAGAGACTGCAACAGAAACTGCACAGCGTCACTGCAAAGCTTAAAATCCTTTATCAGCTGTCTAAAGGGCCTCCTATACAGAGGCTTCATGCATATATGGTATTAGTTATCCACTACCCAAAAAAGCATCTTGCAGATCAAAAAACACATTCTGAAGTTTTGAAAATCTCTTAGTACAATTAATAGATCAAGTAACACATAAAACAAAGTTAAAACATAAAAGCTGAGAGTTATTAGCTGCCAACAAGTTCTACAGGACATCTGAAACAAGCAACAAGCTAAATGCTTTACTCCAGGTAGCTTTTCTCTTTAAACCCTGAAGGAGCAAAAGTCCATAGGATTTAATACTTACAGGACCAGTTTGTCAATTGTTCTGAGCTCTGGTACATCCAGAGTTGCTAACTCTCCAACATATTCCAAAAGGAAGCCAAACAATTTCTGCAAGAAGCACAGTTATTAAGTTAAAATTACTAAGTTTTTCTTCATTGTACATATTCTTGAACAGTGACAAAGAAAATGAAGATCAGCATGTTAATTCTACTGTTACTCACAACATAAAAGCATGTATATTTTTATACTGCTCCCTGAATATTTACTAAAACCTACTCTGGAATTAAAAGTTATTTTAAACATAAAACAAAACATACTTCCAACTTTGCTTTGTTTCCCACTGCAAGGCTTGGATGGTTGCATTTCTGAATCCTCTCCAGTATAATAAGCTGTTGTTCTATGGTTCTTCCAGCCAATAAAGACTTAAATGTCTCGTAGGACTCAGGAGCTAGGAAATAAAAACAAAAATTGACAACACAAAAATCATAAACTTTACATCTTCAATTCAAATGAATGTGCAACGAATTTCCAATCTGAAAATGCTATTGTTCACAAAAAAAGAAACCACAGCTGTTTTAAATAATTACCTTTTAAACTAATAACCTATTAGCATATAGGTAGCATTATTTCTATGAACATAAGTCAGAAAATAACATGTTTTTCAAGGCTTAAAACTCAAGTCACTCTCTAGTTATCACATATGCTGAGCAGCACAACTATGTTGACACAAAGCAGTATTAGACCTAAACACCAGAAACTTGTCCTAATACAGTTAGCTTTGTGTTTAATTCACACCTGATTAGCTTCTGTGTGAAGAACATTAAGAAAAGTAACAATATGGCCACAAATAGAAAATTATTTTGAAAACCCCCAAAACTCAACAACCCTGGCATACATTTAGCTTTTTACAGAAGTCAACACGCTAGAAGGCTTTTTTGAGTTATTTTAATATGACTGCTTTCTGGTTAAAGCAAATCCTGAATGCAATTCAAAAAGCTTTGTGTAGTAAGTCATCTTCCTTCAATGGAAAAACACAAGCACTTAAGGAAATTGTTTGAAAGGTTGTTTAATCTTGCAACAGATACTTTTGTTAGAGAAATCTACACTAGGACAACAGTTAGATGAATTATGTACTTAATATGAATGAATATTTTGTGTACTGCTTGAAACGTCTCCTCCTTCCTGCTAGGCATGGACCCAAGAGCAGCCAAACTTTTAATGTCTCTACAATAATGCAATGTTACATCACAGGGATTAAACTTCAGAATCCTGGCTCTCCAAGCATCTTCTGACAAAAATGTCAGTCCAAACACCAGAGAAACTGTAAATACACATCATAAAATACTGTTCTGGATAAGCTGGTTGCCTTCAGAAAGGAGCACTGGCATTTTTATTTTACTCCCCTGTTTTTATCTTCCAATTCTGATGCTGCTCAGAGGCACAGAAACTGCTCTGGGATGAAACAGATCTGGTTCCTACTTCTCCAAGCACAATTAGGTTTGTTTGCTAAAAACAGCAGCTACTGGCTGCTCTTTGAATGGTGGAGGACAAGTATGGAGCAATGCAAGACCTACAGGCCAGAGACACTGACTGGTTGTTACAAACCCCCTCACAACAAGGGGATCTCTGGATCAGTCCTTTGCTTACCAGCAAATGTATAGGGGAGCTCTGATTTGGCAGCTTCTCTCTTTGGATCTAATTTCTCCACATTCTGCGATTCATTTTCATTTGCCTTGTGTTTCTCCTCTTCTTTATTCCCCGCAGCTTCTTCTTCACTCTCAAGATCAGATTCAAGATCAGAGTGGCTATCTGCAGCATCATCCTCCTCATTTTCACTCACAGATTCTTCCTGACTTTCTTCTCCATTCTCATTATCTTCTTCCTCTCCTTCCTCCTCTTCTTTCTCCTCCTCATTTTCAATATTGATTTTGCCATCCTGTCATAGAGAAAACAAGCCAGTTAAAACACTGATAAAGTGGCAGCACCTCACCACAATCACCATGCAAAGCTATCTTAAATATGCATGAAGAGAATTTGAGCCTCACTACCTTGACCAGGCAGTGAATGCCAGCAGTGCCAGCCAAGAAGGGATATAAGGGAGAGAACATACATATAGATGTAAAAAAGTCGGGTATTCTCAAGGGCTGTAAGAAACTGGAAGAAGAGGTAGTATATGAGAAATAAATGAAATCACATGGAAGAAAAACTAGCAGATGATACAAAAAAGACTTTGACATCGTTTACAGAAACATTCTTCATATAAAATATGTATTTCTTCTATGTGTTAAAATAACATATAAGATACATATCTGGTCCCATCCTGATTTTATTAATCATCAGTTTAAATTCACATTCACAGCTGGTATCCTCCCCTTCAAGGAGAACAGCAGTTCCCTTGTCACTTGTGTATGAGAGGACAGAATCAGCACACACATGTGCACCACAGTCAGGGCGACTTGCAATTTCAGCTTTAAGGTTATGTTGCTCTGTCACCTTAATCAAAGATATTTCAGAAATCTACTCATCTTTAGCCTGAAATTTGGTGGAAGCTATATTGATACAGTGAAAATTAAAAAAAACCGAAAACAGAAACGCTAAAGAGGCTCCTCTTCAACACAGCAGACCAGGGGCAGAGCAGGCTACTCTGATAGCAGGAATATAGTCAGGAAACTTGACACTTGTAGGACCACACAGAACACAGCATCCAGTTTTGAGCCTTCAAATACAATAAAGGTATTGATAAACTGCAGCAAGTTCAGCAGAAAGCCACCGAGACTACTGGGGGTTGGGCACCTGCTCTGTGGGGAGAGGCAGACCTGGGCTTATTCAGCCTGGATATTAAAAAAAAAACCTCTTCAGAATAAGGGCAGTCAGTGCACATTTCTCTGAGAAGACTCCATTCTTGGAGATTTTCCAACAACAGACTGGATCTGAGTAAACTGGTGATTTCATAGTTGACCCTGCTCTGAGCAGGAGGTTGGACTAAATGTCTCCACAGAGTTCACCTGCCAACTGTTTTTCCTCATCTTCTTTACAGACCTCTGAAAATTCAGAAATTTTAAACCTTACCTTGTAAGACAATAAACGTCTGTCATCTTTATCCAGGATAAAGCCATCAGCTAGATCATCAGCTGACACATGGCTGGGCCTCTTTTTATTTGCCTCTTCATCTTCTCCATGCATTCGACGTAATCGATCTGCCTGTTTTTCACAAGAAATATCACAACAGACGCGAGACATTTAGATCAGTCTGGTAACTGCACCAAAATGGAAGATCTCTCAAATACTACAGCTAAGAAAACATAGGAAAAAACAGTTAACTAACTAACTAACTTAGAAGCACCCCTCAACTCTGAACAATTTAAAACATTTAAAGGCAAATCAAAGTAACATTACATTTTTATTGAAGGAAGATTGACTCATTTCATAAACCTCCACAGTCACATACTATGCCTATGGGGTTTTTTTTGTTTTAATATCAGATTACAAACACAAACAGAAGATTTCCTGAATTCACCCTCTGACGAATTGCAGTCTAGCACGGCACTTACAATGTAAGGTCAAGCAATGAATTTAAGCAGTCACTCCCAAAAGACAGGCCCCAAACAACCTCAGCCATAAATGGTATACCTCGAGCTTCTGGAGTCGGGCCTGCTCCTCCTTGGCCAATTCTTCTTCTGTCTTCAGCCTTTCTGAAG
The DNA here is from genome assembly GCA_013397315.1 of Donacobius atricapilla. Classification (NCBI taxonomy): domain Eukaryota; kingdom Metazoa; phylum Chordata; class Aves; order Passeriformes; family Mimidae; genus Donacobius; species Donacobius atricapilla. The sequence continues at coordinate 944,718 of WBMY01000362.1, read as the reverse complement.
GTTTTGCTTTCATCTCAAATCCAAGTTCTCGAACAATCATATCATATTCATCAGGCTAAAGAAATATTTATGCAATTGTTTATTATCTTAAGTTTCCTTATTCTGCTTTGCAGCCATCCCTCTGCCAGACTAATAGCTAAGAAATCAGACTGTTAAGATAAAAAGAGGAGATTGCTTCCAAAGCAAGCTGCAAGAACACTCAACTCAGAATTAAGACAAAGAAATTTTCCTGGAATTTCCCCCTTCCTTATTTAAGTTACTCACAACTGAAAAACTTAAAAAGAGTATCTTAAAAAATAATTGGATTACTTATTACTTAAAAAACCCTTCAAAATATTGTTTATTAACAAAACACAGCCAGAATTAATAAACTAGTAAATTTATAATTTACATTTCACTTTACACTGTCACATGAGATAAGCCTTTGCTAGTTTCACTACATAGAAGTCCAGCTTAAAGAAATGAAAAAGGGATGTTGATATTCAGTGAGCTTCAACATGCCATGGAGCAACTTTAAACTCAAAAATCCATACACCAAAATATGAACTTTTGATCCAGTATCTCCTGTTGTACTTTGAGATCAGTTTTAATGCAAGACTGAACTAATTAACTGATGTTATGAAATCTGGATTCTACTTCAAAACAACAAATGGAAAAGCAGAATGTTCAGCAAGGTAATACACATTTCTAGAAGAAAAATAAAAAAGCCCAACACAATGCCTATTCTTAGATTTAAAAGTTTATTTCCCTTAGTATAGAATACAAATGGTAGAAAAAGCATGAGACCATAAAGTATCTACTCAAAAGTAAATAATTTTCATTCCCTTTTTAAAAGGGACAAAGCCCAGTTTCTACAAGGAAATGTCTGTTGTCAAGTACAAGCTGTTTGCCTGCTCCAAAGGCACTCAAAATAAGTCAGTGTTCCCAACAATTTTAATTATTCAAGAAAATTTATTTGTCCTACAAATAACCTGTAGTCAAGAGTGTTGTTCAGTCTGTAACCTCCCTCTCACTTGATAACTAAAGAAAAGCAATAAATACTGAAAATCAGAGAAATCATACAAAACCCTATATTCCTCCAGCTAATCAGCCTGTCCTAAAACTGTAACACTCCTGCAACGTGAATGGCAGCACACATTTCTGTTTTGAAGTTATCAACTTGGCCTTATACTTCAGCCACTACAAGTCAAAACTACAAGTTACTAGAACCAAGGAAATTAGTCTAGTCAAAACTCACCTTGGGTTTTTCTGCTTCTTTGTCCTTTCGCTCTGACTTTGGGGTTTTGTGGGCAAGAAGGGTTTGGATTTCCTTCCAGTCTTTGTCAAGTTTTTCTGTCAGTTCTAAGGCACTTTCTCTTCGAGTCTGCCTCTCTTGCTAGAAAAATAAAACAAAAACAAATGCAGCAGTTACGTTCACATGGACAAGACACAGCATTTAAAACCAACTTAAAACCAAAATGCTGTCTTTAACAAATTAATAATTTCAAATATTTAACATTTTGAAGCTGCAAACATTCTTTATGGAAGAAGCAGTATAGAGCTATGCTGAATGGTACAAGGTACAAGAAAACAGGTGTGACCACAAGGGGAGATCTGGGGATACAAAAGCATAGCAGATATACAAGTTATATATAAAATGCCTATAGAGTCAGACTTTATTCAAGGAGCTTGAACTCCTCCTTAGACAGCTTCCTCCTTTGTTTTCTAAGCCACTATTATTTTATTCTACAAATACAGGTATGGTGACAGCTTCTTAATCATGCTCACTTACACTTCAGGGCTAAACACTCACCTTTTCTTGTTTAGATTTGGCTATCAACTCTTCAAGGAGTTCTTTCCTAGACTTAGGTTTTTCCTCCTCTTCATCTTGCTGCTCACTTGACACTTTTTTACGAAGGAGGCCTCCACCCCCTCCAAAGTGAGCAGCAGTTAATTCAGCTAGGAAAAAAAAATAGAATGCAAACCTTTCAAATCCACACATGACTGCAAGAGTGCTGCTGCTGGGACAGTATCTCCCTATTCTTTGAGAATGGGAGCAATTTTAACTATTGAACCAACCATGCTTTAGTCCCATCCCTATGGGAATGGCCATACCAAAAGAGATGATGGCAGACACGTAATTTACACTGACAAATACTTGGTATGAGGCAGGATCATGTTTTTTCCAGTATTTATCCAACAGGTAGGTCCAAAGATGCAAGAAAGCAACAAGAAAACTCACACTTCAGCTTCTGGCCAAAAGGCTCAAAATCCAGGCACCTGTTTATGCTGAAAAGCTCACAGAGTAAAGAAGCTTGCCAGTAGCACATCTCAGGTAACCCCTGCTAAAATCCAGAGAGCTGGTCTGTGTATGGCTAAGAAGTAATCAAATCTGGTTTAAACACTCTAACCAAGAACAGGATTTTCTCTCTCACTGACAGACAGTACTGAACAAATGATGTACACGTTTAGCAGTAAAAAAATTACCAGAGAAACACCAGCTGGCACTTCTTACCTGACAGCGCTCCTCTTTCTTCCGTGTCACTGTCACTATCAACAATATCATTTAGTTTCTCAATTTCTGCCAAAGATTGGCCATAGTGAGTCAATTCCTCATCTTCATTAAGATTATAGATACTCTTCTTTCCGTAATTTTGCTAAGAACAGTAAAACAAACCAATGAAATATCAAAAGATCTTTAGTTCCCAGGCAACAAGATAACACAGCCTTTAGTTTTAGTGCTAGTTGAGGAGATTTTAAGTTTTGCTGGAACTTAATACTGGAATAAGAGCACTGCCAGACCAATATTTTCATTCAAATACATTTTAAGTGAGGGAGTGTCATGTCTCTCTTGTACTAATGTAAAAATGGACTAACTCAGGAAACCCAGGGAAGATGAAGTTTTATTTATGTATCAGTAACATCAATTTTTAATTACTGCATTTCAGGCCTAATGAAACAGACTTCAACCTATAAAAATCACACAGCTTAATTCTGGAGACTGAGTATGATGAGGCAGAAAGGATAGTACTGCACATTCAATTCACAGTACAGAATGGCAGCAAATTAGAGTTCTACTCAGCTACTGAAGATACTTGATGGCGACTGCCTTTTCCTAATTTAACTCCTAAAACAAAGCAAAGAAAACCAACTGATCAATGAATCTGCTTATAACTAGCTTTCTTGCATGTCAGTGCTCAAAGAAACCTCTGCTTCAAACAGTTGTCTTGCAAAACCAAAAAGATTTAAAAAAAAGTTATTTCCACAGAAAATTCCTTTTTTGTAAGTTCCAAGTCTATAAAATAAAAAAAAAGAGCATTACCCTGCAAAACCCTCTATTAAGGGGGCACTCCCAACCTAAAAATTCAAATGCGCCTTGTGGGTTTGTATTTGGCTTTCTTTTGTTTGGTTGTGTTTTTTTTAAATTTTTTTAATCATTTACCTGTCTTTCCAGAGCAAATCTTCTGATCATCTTTTCCTCAGGAGTTATTTTGGTGTTATATTCACCAAAACGTTTATCTTTAAACACATTCGTCTTGTCTCTTTCTTTATATTCTTTCAGTAATGTTTGATTGCGCTAGAAGGAAAAAGACAAAGGAAATAAAATTAAAAGAACAGAGAGTAACTACTTCTGAAGTAAAGATAAAAAAAGACTCCACAGTATCCTGTCACCATAACCATATTGCCATCATATCATAAATAATAATCTACCAGAATGCAATGAAAGAGAAGGAAAAATTAACATAAAAAAAGATGGGAAGCTCATGCAATACATTCAGATTAAGTTCTCTTATAAGCACCCATATGAAGATAAAATGTTACACTGCATCTCACCTTTATTTTACTACATACAAAACCCCTGCATTTACACTGAAGAATTCTGATACGTCTCAGGCTTAGTAAACTAAGAATAACATATTAAAGCAAGCAAAAAAAGGCAGCAAAAGCCAGCTGAACTTTCTTTGGTCATCTCATCTAAGACATAAAAGCCCTGAGGGGATCCACACCTCCAGCCCTGTCACTGCTGTGCATGGGGAGGTCAAGCATCAAGTCAGTAAAAAGAAGCTTATCACACCTAGACAAGGTACTTACTATGGGCTCTACTTTTGGGACAGGTAAGGAGACAGGTTTACTTTCCAATGCCAGTGACCTAATTCATGACAAATATCTCATTTTTCTCATTATAAAATAAAAACCCAAATCCTAAAACGTGATGTACAACATTCATGAAGTTTTCTAAAATCTTGACAAGTAGTAATAAAATCTGAAACCTAATTCCTAATTGCGTGCTGAAGATATTATATCGTTTCTAAAGAAAGAAAATGTTGGCTGTGTTTAGGCTGAAGAAATATCCACTTTTATTTAAAGCACATTAACTGATTCTTGCAGAAAGATACTGTGCCATTCACATCACCAGAGCCTCACAAAATGCTGCACTAGAGGAAAAGGCTGGGCTCTGAACCTCTGCAGCCTCACTGAGCATTCACAATTTCCAGATGCTGCTGTAAATAATGACACTAAAAATTCAGGTTTCATCTCATAGTGGGCCAGTTTTACCTTCTATTTACTTCTTACAGTGACCAAATATCACACAGCCGAGACACTGTATGTTAACAATAATACCTCTTAATATGCTGGGCACCAAAAAGCATTTCTGTGCTTTTTTTTTTTGTACTCTAATTATTTCATTACTTCTCCTATTGATAAAAAAGAAAATACTTAATGCATCACCTTTCACAATACACCTAAAATGATAAATTATCTCTTGGCTTTTGCATTTGCCCTTCCAGTAAGGGTTTTAAATTCTGTTCAACAGCAACATGTATATAACATGTCAGAGAATCTCAGGGACATACTTTTGAATTACACTTTTTTCAGCTTTAACTTAATCTACAGAAGTTTTAACTCCTCTGCTGGTTTGTCTGAAGTGCCAGACCACTAAAAAGTCCAGTGTTTCGCCCAAGAATAAGGTAGGCTGCTGGAATCCCAGATGCATAGTAAGACACACTCTCCCTTATGCATCGCAGATTTTGGTCTGGTAGCTACTGATGGCAATACAGAAAGAAAAAGAGGCATTTTGAAAATGGTAGAAGGGTTGAAGATAAAAAATATACTCCTCTAAAACCGTATGGTCATTCTTATGACACCAGGGGACACATCGTTACATCACAACATACTTCTACAACACTATTTAACCAGCGGACAAAAACATCACCTGCATTTGTTTTCCAGATCAACAGCAGTTTCTTTGTAGCTACCCAGAGCTCTCTGCATCCCGACCTTGGTGCCCTTCCAGTCTTTCACTGCTACACCAACGTTACAACATCATCAAGAAGCCGAACATCCCGCCATCACCAGAACCGACCAGCGTTAGGAACACTGACCCTGGTCCAGTTCCTACCCGCCGGCAACACGCGCCGTTGTATTCTGGGCCTGGGTAACTTGAGAAGAGAACCATTCCCACACAAGCAGTAATGCAGATCCGTGTGACTGAACCCTGAGGGTTACACTGGCCGGAGTCATTCCCCGAGCCCTCCATCACCCTCCGAGACGTGAGCGGCCGCTCCTCCTGCGCGCAACAGAGGCGGCCGCTTATTTCACCCGAGAGGGCTCCAGCCTTATCATGTCCCCAACATCCACAGATGCCATCCTTCCTCCCTGCTTTGGACGTCCTCTTACCTTCTTGATGGCCTTGGACCGTGACACACCAGGCAGCCCCACATCATTTTTGGTCTTCCTCCCCAGGATGTCAAACTTCTGCCTGTTGACTTTCACCTCAAAGGGGTTGCTCTTCACCACGGCCATCGCCGACTTCACGGGGCCCTTTACTGTGGAGGGCACTGACATCTTTCTCTTCCGCTTCGCCGCCTTCCCCATCTCTGCTCCGGCTGCCCGCGGGGACGCGCCGGGGAAGCAGCGGCTCAGCCCTCAGTGTGAGGGGCCAATGCTGGAGGAGCGAACGGGGCGAGCAAAATGGCGCGGGGAGGGGGGGGGAGGAGGTGCAAAACCCCCCGAATTCCCCCTGGGCCTGACCCCTGCCCTCCGCCGCAGCTCCGTGAGAGCCGGAGGGGCGGGGAGCGGAGGAAAAAGCACCGGAGAGGAGAGAGAAGAGGAGAGGAAAGGAGAGAGCAGCGCGCAGCCAACACGCCTCTAACCCGCCGTGCCCGGCACCGCCACACGCGCACCGGCAACCGGCACGTCTCGCGAGAGCTTTGCCAAGTACCGCGATATTTACGGCTCCGCTCCCCGCCCGCTTCGGGACGAGCCCGGGGAAGGCCGGGCGCACTACATATCCCAGCAGGCCCGCGACACACCGCGCGCGTGGCCTCAGCGCACGCCGCGCTATGCCTGCTGGGACTTGTAGTCCCGGCCGCCGCGAGGGGGAGGCAGCGCAGGGGCGGTGCTGCCTGAGGCGGGCGGAGGAGCCATGGCCGGGGCGGGCGGGCGCTGCCCGCTCTCCGTCTCCGCCCTCGGGGAGGGGGAGCGCGGTGCCGGGGCGAGCAGCGAGTGATGGGGAAGAGGCGAGCGCAGTGCTGAGGTCCTCCGGGGCCGGATGAGCCGAGGCTTGGCGCCGCGGCGGTGGCGGGGCTGGAGGAGGGGGCGAAGGAGGCTGTAGGGGCGGCCCCCGCTCCGTCTGCCCTGAGGGGAAGGAGCCCCCGACCATGGAAATCGAGAACATCGTGGCCAACACGGTGCTGCTGAAAGCCCGGGAGGGTGAGAGCCGCGGGGCGAGGCGAAGAGGGAGGAGAAGCNGGGGCGGGCTGAGGACGTATGGTCGGGAGAGGAAAAGGGTCTGAAGTGAGGGGGAAAGGGGCCCGCGAGGAGGGGGAGAGGAAGTGATGGAGGAGGAGAGGCTGGGAGGGAGGAGAGCTCTCGGGCAGGGGTCCGGGCCGGGCGGGGACCCCTGGAGGTGGCGGCAGGAGCCTCCCGGGGCGGGCAGTGAGTGCCGGGCAGTGCCCTCAGGCACCTGCCCTGCTCCTCCCGCGGGAGCTGTTTGGAGTTACTGCCTTGTGGCTTTGCTTCTGAAAAATAAACACCCCTTCCTCCTTCCCCCTTGATTCTAATAGTGTTTTTTACCGGATGTTTTAAAAAGGTCGTTAATCTGTAGTTCTCAGTTTGCTTATAAATATAGGTGCATATGGATATAAACGATAAAGTGACATAAATCTTCTCTGGAAAAACCTTGCACTCCATGTTGCTGAAATTCCTGCCTGTGAAAAACGTAGCTGTTGAATGTGACTTGTACTTTGCAGTCGAATATTTTGTATTATCCTAATACAAAACTGTGCTATTTTCCATTACATTATCACTTACGGTTTGAGTCCCCAGAACACCTTGAGTTGAAGATTTCCCCCCCCCCCGAGCTAACAAACGTTTTGGGTAGAGAATTAGTTTTAGTATAGCACGTGGTTGCTGTTTAAAAAAACATCCTGAACTAAGATGGTCTGTGGAAATACACGCTGTTACAATGGCCCTACTGCTTTTTTGTATATAACTGTCCGTTAAATGACCACTTGAAAGTCTCCCTGGATTACCAGTGTACTTTGTGCAAAGTATATTTTTCAACTACGAGATGTGCATATTCTTTTTGGATTGGATCCTGCTTGCCTTAATTGTGTTGAGAAGTCCCATTAGTTAAGCTGGAGCTGTTTAAAGTGAGTAAGAAGAGCAGAATCTGCCTATGTATGTTTTGCAAGTTCCTCCAACTCTGAATGGGTTTGGCACTTACGCCATATGTGAATGCAGTTAAATTTGCCTTAAGCAGCAAGAGAGGAAAATCAGCTTTTTGACTTTGAAGTGGGGTTTAAAAAACAGAACAGTGATCACAATTTTGGGCCATCTTCCAACCTTAGCTGAAGAGACCACCTCAGACTAGAGGACATGTTTTGGCTGGTTTCACTGACGGTAACATGTCTGTGGTGGTGCTGCCTGAATTTGGAATTTGCATTGAAGTGAGCTGAGAAATGAAGGGAAAGTGGAATCTGGCTCAAAACTTTACTGTGCCCAAACCCTCACCACGAAGAGCGGAGTGGTAATCTGCAGAGGCTTTTAAGTGGCTGCTTAATGTCAGGCTGCCTCTTTAGTTAAGGTTTCACTATGTTTAAAATAAATTATAGTGGTAGAACTGACCAAACAAGATATTTTAATGAACTAAATGGAAGTCTGAGCAGCTGATGTGAAGATCAGTTCTACCTGACGTGAAACTTAAAAAGCTAATGGTAATAATCTGTTACTCTCTTTGTACCTTCAGTTGGCCTGGACTCTGTTGTGTAAGCATGCACAAAATATGTGAATTCTGGTTTTGAAACGCTAGAACTCCACTGATCAGTTGGCAGAAGGTCTTTTACCTTTTCAGGTCTCAATCCCTGTGCATGGGCTACTTTCTATGTCACGTTTTTCAAAACACTCCTTGAAATGAAAGGATTTTCTGTCTGTTGCATGTTCCGGCTGGTCTGGGAATGTCTGGTTTATTCCATCTGTCAGGACCATTCCATAAAGCCGCTGTCCCAGCTCTATTCTTATGTGCCTGATGGACTGCAAGGCCGTGGAATTTGCAAAGTTAGTGTGTGAGATAGATGCTTTAATATATTCTTTGCTAAAAGGGCCTCACAACTGGGACTGAAGAGCAGACTTTCAAATTACTTTCCTTCCCACCTTTCTATTATCACACTCTATGGTGTATAGAGAGGTGGGATAGCGTGGAAAAGTGCAGAATTATTTCTTGTGGAAGAAAGTAAAATCCAAAGCTAATATACAATAGCAGCTTCACTTATTCTCATGTATGGGCTTTAGCTGTGTCAGTAATCCTTCTCCTCAGTGTGGGTGAGAGGAGGTGTTCGCCTGGATAAACGTATCAGTTGTACAAGCAAAGAAAATAACATGTAAACTACTGTGCTCTTCTTCTTTGTTTGTGGTGCACATCAAAGGAAATCAGTGGGGCTTAATTATGGCTTGCATGGGTCAGTCGAACTTCTGAGACTCTTTTCTGATGAAGATGAGAGTAGTAAAATGTTGTACCCTTCAGTACATCTTACAAGCCCCAGAGATTTGTCATTTTCATTTTGTAAATATAGAGACAATGAAAGATGTGTACCTGTCCACTTCTGGTGAAGGAGTGTGGCAGATGCCTAATGGGAATTCAGAAATTCCCAATAAATAACACCAAATCTTACCTGAGCACATAAACCAGATGTAACAATCAAAATCATGGCCCCAGATTGGTACACATAATTTTCCTTTAATTTTAGGTACTCTAATACTTCTGGATGTGAATGTTGTTAGGATGTGACTCTCATTTGGGTTTTACATTTGTAGATGTGCAGAATCAGCGCACTTTGAACGGCGAGGTTCATGTCTATCGTTTAAATCTGACTTGATACATAGAAAGTAAATTTGATCTATGTTATTAGAGAGCAAGGAGCTCAGATAAAATGAATCTTTTCTTGCTGCTTTCTTCTCCTATGCAATAAAAATTAACTGTTATTGCTGTCTGATTCTAGACTACCTTCTCACTCAGTCTTACTGACTTATTTCATTAGGGGTGTGACTTCTAATTCAATTTGCATGAGGATAACATCTGTTATAGGAGTTTACTAGTTCCAGTTTTCAGATCATAGGAAACCCCAGCTTCCCCCCAGCCTCAAAACTTTAAATTTTGTCTCTAAGAGGATGTTCATAGCTTTTAATAAAACACCATTTTAATAGAAATCTGTCTCTTTTCATTAAAGACTTGTAATGTCTCTGTAGCAACTGCAGCACTTCTTAATGATAAGAAGGGAAGTCATCAGGATTCCTTATCTTCTTCTAAAGCCACTCGGTAAATAATCAAATGCCAGTTCTTTGTGCATGTGGGTGTCAGTGATGACATTATATATGATTCATGAATGTACCCACTACTAGGAGATGATATGATGGCACAAAGCACCCTTTGGAACTTCATGGATGAAAGATTCAGGAGGCAGGAGCCGTACTGGAAGTTTTTCTTTCCTTGTCCAGTTCTTCAGTTGACCTGCTTGTGCTGGAAGCTGCCTGTCCGTGGAGGGATTTGCCTTCCAGTGAAAACTGCAGTGGAGCTGCAGTGCAAGGTGTTCTGGGATTCCCTGTTCCAGTCCCCTGGGTTAAGTGGCCTTCTGTGTCAGTCCTGCTCTTTTCTCTTGTGCGTGCATTACTTTTTGAGAGAGACCTGCAGGTGGGAAAGAAAAAGGGAAAACTTCCTCTTAAGGTGAACTCAATGGTGGAACGAGCACAGGTGACTCAGTAGAAAAACAAGAGATTATAAAGCAAACTCAAAGTTGATCTCTTGAGTGCTGAAGTGTAGGAACAGAGCTACAAACCCAGGTAAGTGTTAAGTGATAGTGATGTACGAGCTGAGATTGCAGGCTTTCACACCAGCAAGTCCACGTTCTCCTTACTCGGATTTGTGAAAGAGTGGTGTACAACAATATGTTTTCTACTTGGGTACAAGAGCAGAGAAATTACCACATTCACCTTTCCCTAGCAGAAAAGTATTTGAAATTAGTTTCACTTGAGGGACATTGAAGGATTTGTCCCATAAATGGAGAGAAATATTATATATAAACAAGGTTATTCTGAAAAACAAAAAAATCTCCCCACCCCAATACTTACTTTATATTCACTTTTCTCTTTATATCGTCTGTTTTTATTTCAGTCACTCTCAGTAAATCCTTTGAGTATATGTAAGCCCCAAATTCATTTCAGCATCCCACACATAGTCTGTGATGTTGGGAAGGAAAGAAATTATTCCCTGTATGTTTTAAACTGCTTAGGAGCCTTTCTTTTTTCGTTGCCTAAAGTAATAGTCTCCAAAAAATACACCCAAAGGGTAGATACATCGTTCCTTTTGAAGTCAGTGGCAGTTTACTCCAGGTGAGGATCTATGCCAAGAGTGCATTTCAGACATACCTGGTCCATTTGCATCCACTTTAAAATTCATTTATACTGCTGTGGCAGTTTGGACATGAAAATTGGGACTGCTGTTCGGCATAAAGTATCCTCTGTGTCGTGATTGATGTTGGCTAAATTAAGTCATGCCTCAAACAACTTTTCCCCCAGCTCTTGGTTGTATGGTTCTGGCCTGTGGTTGCAGAAGGGGTGAGGTAGTTTCCAGCTGGATCCACGACCCAATCTAGGGTATGTGGGGTTTTGAGGTGGTTTTTTTTTTGTATGTTGCTGGGTGTTTTGGGTTTGGGGTTTTCTTCCCAAAATTAGTTTTCAGATGGATCAGTAAGCTCTTGCAGATTTGATAATTGCTAGGGGCAGTCCAAGGATGGATTTAGAAGGAAGGAACCTTTCAGTAGCAGAATGTGATCACAGTTTGGCTTAAGTGAATCCTGCAAGATACTTGCTTGGGAATAATTGTCTTAATGATGTATTCTTCATAGAAAATAAGCAGTCCACTCAAGTAGTGAGTTTTATCTGTCTAGACTTGAAAACAATTGGCATAATTCTGCAAGCCAAATGAATCCTACTTTTGCTTGCAGCATAAGGTAATATTCCAGTCCAGTGCTGATGATCTAAGGGAGGTATCCTATTTTGTGTGTGTTTGTAACTAGGAAGATAATCCTATGGTGATTGCTCAGAGCACTGTAGTTTGGCTGTTGAACTGAACCGAATTCTTTAATTATTTCAGGGGTAGGACAAGTGAGAAAGCAAGGCACACTCATACCCAGAAAGTCCACCAGCAGCAAATATGAATTTTAACGTGAGAGTGCTGAGAGTTTTTGTAGTTGCTTTCAATTGTTGTCCGTTCTTCCCCCGTTTGCCCCTTATGTTCTATTGCACTCTTATTGCATTGTGCTTTAAATTGCTGTAAACTCATTGTGGCAGGAAACATGTCTTCCTGTGTTTGTACAGAATTATGCACAATGCCTGCCTTTTTGTCCTTTATTTAATGAAGTGTAAGGAGAATGCATGTGGGCAAATTGGAATCTTAAATAATTACATTTACTAAACAAACACAACACGGTGGGTCTGGTAGTTGATACACGCTGCTGCTTTGCTTATTTCAAATGTGGCAATTACAATAGAGGTTGCACAATCAGCTGAAAAGAATTTTATTTCTTTAATATCTGTTGCACTCTTACTGCACTAGCATGCTAAAAAAATCCTTGTTTGTTGACTGTAGAATTAGTGGGTTCTTGGTGGTTTTTCCCCTGGTAAACCCTGTTCGCTGGCTGGTTTCAGACATTCCGAAATGTATTCAGAGATGTTACAATGTGTGACTGGGAGCACAGATGAATCAATTTTCGTTCAGCTCAGTTACATTTACTTGAGTTGATCCAAGCTTTCCCTTCCACACCTGATGGGTGAAGTGCCTGGCTGTGCAGAGTGTGTGTGCTGGCATTCCTGCCTGTGCACATGATCGCTGGGGCTGCACACAGAGCCCGTGTGAAGAACCAGTTGTTCGAGTGCTTAGAGCTGTGGGAACAATAAATGATTGTGCACATAAACAAACGGCACAAATGTTCATGTGGGGAGCTGAGCTTTTAACTGCTTGCAGTGGTACTGCCTTGACAGGCGGATCAGCAAGAGCACTCCAGTATTGCCTTGCTGAAGTCCAGCTCCGTGTAGTTGTATGCAGGAGTGTGAGGACTATTATCTTAGAAATGCCATAACCATCTGTAATCTATAGGTATCTTTTGGTTGTTTATTGTACTGCTTGCATTTTTGCTTCTGTTTGCATTCAGAAGTACCTTGGCCTTTGTAACGCTGGCGAGTTAGGTGCCAACCATGTGCTGAAACCTGATTTTTCAGCCAGGTGATTCTCATAAGTTTACTGAGAACGGGCCAGACATAAAATATAAATATAAAATATAAACATGTATTTAGCATGTGTCTGGGGAAAAAACCAAACCCTTTCTTCATAGAAAAGCCTTACCGCTCTGTTTAATGTAGTTGTTAAGCTGTGGCCAGGCTTGAGTTGATACAAGCCTGTATTTTGTCAAAATACGACTTGATAAAAGTTGTATTTTGTCAAAAAATACACCTGACCTGCAGAATGGAGAAGGTTATTGTGAAGCCCTGCAGCAGTACCTTATGAGCTGTCTCTAGAACTGAAAGCATGACAGCCTTCCTCAAGTGATGAGCTTGTCTTCTAGTCTGAACTTGGTGCTATTCCAGTGTTATGGTCTGATCCGAGGAGCTGAGGTATTAATTCCACCCTGGTTTGTGTCTTGAAGGTGGATCTTGCCCAATAAGGGTGTAAAATCAAAATCTGTTACTCAATGGGCAGTGTATAGCATAAGGCTGAGATGCAACAGGAATGTTTTGATTTGTTTTTAGTGAAAGGTTTTAATCCTTATTGTGAGGGATTTGAAGGAAAATGTGTCTGGAACTAGGAGATTTGAATTCATGTGAGTTTGAACTCTATTAGGAAACTTGCCTGCAACTGCCTCTGCCGAGGGAAAGACTTTGAGGCAGTGTCAGTACCCGGCTTATTTTCATGTGTCTCAGCATAGCTGATGTAGAGCTCCTGCATCGTTTTGCATTTTTCCTTGAACCAAGTGATTTGATTTCTACACTGAAGGCGTGCTGTAGGTTGTCATCTTGTTGCAGTCTTAGGCTTACAGAGTTTGTCTGGGTGTGGCCTAGTCTGAATTTCTCAGCTGGTATCTGACAATCTGGTTTGTGGAATCAGTTTTGCAAGAATGAAGTTGTAGCAATCGTGCACCCCAGCGCTACAGAGCTGTGTGCTGCTCAGCCTCACATCCACGGGGCTTGCCCTGCACAGGCAGGAGAGCTGGGGCACAGAGGTCCCCAAAACCTCCATGTTAGAATCTCAGTGGCAGTATAGTAGCCAGATTCTGCATGCCAGAATCCATTTTTTTTGTCTCAAGGCAAACTGACTTAATGTTCGGTGAACATTGTGCTCACTGAACTGAGAGTTGGTCTGCAGATCAGGTCTGCAAGGAAGATCTCTGTGGCTGAGAAGTGCATCTGAGGACTTAGAACATATTCTTATTTCTTGACATAGGTTGCAGCCACAGCAGTTTCATTTTTTTGCAACTAGTTGTGGTTTTACTGATGACTAAGCCAACTGCACTCCCTTACATACATTTTTCAAATATTTCTCTAAAGGTTAAAAAAAAAAGTTGAAATAAAACATCTAAGTATTTTGCCTGTACCATATTCTAGTGCAGTGATCGATCTGAATTTAGTTTGTGTCTTTTTAAGAAGCAAAAATGGGAAAAGAGTTAAATGTTGAAATTGTAACTCTAAGAAGCAATTTGGGCAGAGGGAAAAGGTAAAGTTCTTGTGTACCTGGAAATGTAATTGAAATTTCTCCTCACTGCAGTGGTGTATTGCTGCATCCCCCCTTTCTCTTTGTACGAGGTGGGTTGCTTCAAGCTGGACATTGCTCTTAGCCATGCAAGAGGCAGAAGCAGTCGTTCATCTGAGCCACAGAGGTCAACCAGAAAGCTCCTTCACCGAATGGCTTTCTGGCTCTTCTCTTGGAAAGTGAGCTGCTGCGCTTTCTGGAAGAAATTCATCTGAAGTCTTCTAGAATGAGATTCAGAATAGAAGCTCTGAAATCAATATTAAGACACTTTCAAACCACAACTGTTATAATTTGATTTGATACTTCTTTTAAACTGCCTCAGAAATGGAAAAGGACTTTGCAATTAGGGAATAACGTGACGAACAAATTGGCCTCCTGCCATAACTTTTACCAGAAATGGCTCCTTACGTTACTGGGACCTACAGACTTTGACAGTGCATTTGCTGTAAAGACAAGAACATTCAGTTCAGAAAAAAATGAGAGCATGTTGATTCAGTTGATACTGCTAAGCACTTGATTCTTGTATATCATTAATAAATTATATGTAGCCTTTATTGACTTCTGTAGAGTGGTGAATTCAGTTGCATTCTAGCATGTGTTCTCTTTTTGTAAAATGAAGTTCATAAGGGTCACATCGTAAGTAACTGGCCAAATATTTGGGCAAAGTGCAGCACTTTTTGGGTTGGACTTGAAGTAAAATGCTCTAGTGATCTCTCCTTTTTTTGGGTTGGGATGGGTTGAGTTTTTTCTTTGTGAGTGCTTCAGAACATGATATTCTTGATATAGATCACAGTTCATTTTCCATTTTCCAAACAGCATTGTGATATGATTTTGGGGTCACTTTATCATTCTTGATCAGTACTGATTGTGTGGTGTAATGCCAAATTGAGTCTTTCTGGGAAGTTTCTAACAGAAGAAATTTAACTTCTGTGGGCCTTGCAGCTTAGTGTATTTTTTAGTTACATGACTAAACCTGACACTTCTATCCATTGTTTTTCATGATCACATAATCTATACCCAGGCCTTGTTATTTAATGTATGTGTATAGGCTATCTATGTTAATCTTCCTTGATTTTCTTTGTGTTCAGTTCTCTTTGGAGGGCTCTGTGCTTTGTGTGATTTGATTTTCTTCAAGCATATATTCAACTT
This sequence comes from Donacobius atricapilla, assembly GCA_013397315.1. NCBI lineage: Eukaryota > Metazoa > Chordata > Aves > Passeriformes > Mimidae > Donacobius > Donacobius atricapilla. The sequence goes on along the minus strand of WBMY01000362.1, from coordinate 929,291 downwards.
CTTTTTAAGATCAAAAATATTTCGTTAAAATGGTCACAGTTTGTTTTAATGATGGTGGTAATTACAGCCTCATTATTAGTTCTGGTACTGCTTGAAATACAGGATGGGAACTAGATTCCATATTTTGTGTTCTAAAACTTTATGGAAGACAACTGATCTGCAAAGTGATTATTAGAAAATGAAGTGCAGAAGAAGTTTGGGTTTTTTTTAGAGAGTAGGTGTCAGTTCAAAGAATGTCCACAAGCCAATGTTTATAGGTGTTTTATTCCTTATTTTTTAACCTTTCTAGGGATATTAGAGTTGAGAATGTTTTGTTGCAGCAGCACTGTAAGGTGTCAATATTCCTGTTAGCAAGGATCACGTAAATTTGGTATGAACCAAGGTACAGTAAGCTGGGACTGGTCTAACTGCACTGGTGGAATGGTTCAAGAAGCTGTATGTTTGAGTAAAGAGGAGCTTTAAAAAATACCTATTTTGTTATTCTGAAGATGTTTGTTCCTTTCACCCTAACGATTTAATTCTGAAAGAGTGTGGTAGCCTTACTGCTTAGTTTCTATTCAGGTTATACGGGGTGACTCCCTTCCTTTTTCCCCCGTTGTGGTTAGCAGTGCGCTCTGCCTTGGTACGGTGAGAAAGCTGCTGGGCCCATTTGCTGCTACTCTGTTGTGGGCTTGACATTTCTAAGTCTGAATTTTAGCTTGTTAACCATTGCTAACTCCTTTCCCAAGCGAAAGCTGTCAACAGTTTTTCCCTTTTCAAAACATCTCTCTGCGTTTCTCAGCACAGGTTCAGCAAACAGTGTTCCCTTTCCCATAACAACTGTCCCCAGGGGTTGTTTCCTATTCCTGAACCAATGGAGAGCAGTGTCAGTCCCATGGACCAATAATAGACCTTTTTACACAGCATGTTCTAAAAGAAACTGTTGGAATTGTAAATGAAGCCTTCTTTCTCTTCTGACAGCTGTATAGAGTCAACCTATTTCATGTCTTACCGTGCCACTGTCTTGTGGAAATGCATCTGATCATATCGCTTAGGAAAATCTCCTAACATCTTTTGCAGCACTAAATTACTCTTATACAGAAATGTTTCAGATCTGACAGTGTGTGTGTTCCTGTCTATCTCTGCTTTTTTGATAAGTATGCATATCTTCTGTAAATGGAATTGGCCAAGGTAATGTGCTGAAAGTCCAATGTAACATAGAAAATGTAGCACAGATATATTTTTTAGAAACAGAAAAATACTGTGGTAGTTTTTTAAAATCAATACTAATTCAACACTAGTGCTGTGAAATGTGAAGCGTTGAAAATACTAAAATTTTCAACAGCTAAGTTTGTCCTGGTACCCATGTATGGTCTAGAATAAATAGTGTGTATTTGAGCTATGCCCTCTCATTTATTAGTGGAGTCTACTGTTATTACTATTACTGCCCTTAAAGAGAGAGTATTTATGTACAACTTTATTTTCCAAAAATATATTTAAGAACTTTGTTCTTGGTAATTTGTTACTCAACTTTATTTTCTTCCATTCTTTACCATGGTTGAGTGATAATTCTCAATTTTTTAAATTTTTTGTTCCATCTTCGATGGTCCAGTTTTGTTTGTGATTTTCAAAATACCTAGATATTTGTCTTTTCTCTGCAGCGGTATTCTACACATACAGCTAAAATGTGAAGTATTTGTCTTGGAAAAGTCTTTACATGAAACATGAAAAAAAATGAATAAAAGTTCTTCTATACCACATTTGTAATTGGTTTGGATGTCCTTGTAGGTGGATTTCATTCTAGGCATGAAAAGCAGTCTAACACATCTGTGTAGGACTGACCTAAGTTGATGCTATTAATGTTATGTTCAACTTTACCCAGACACAGTATGGTGTTTTACATTATTCATATTTTCCTCTAGGCAAACGGAGTGGGCGTAGTAAAAAATGGAAAGAGATGCTGAAGTTGCCCCCTGTGAGTCACTGCGAGGGTATTCGGTGCTCCCTGGGTGAGTGTCCTGTAGAATAAAACCTCTCCTTTGAGAGAGGAGGGTAAGAGTTTGGTGCTGTTCATGCAAAGGATTCTGTCTTGCTTCTAAATGCTAAATAGCAAAAAAAAAAAAAAAAATTAAACTTCTAATCTGATTGAGAACTTATGAGAAAATAAAATCTATGAGAAGGTTAAAGACTGTATTGCGGCTCCTTGTTTTTTAAAGGAAACTGTTCCTAAAGAATAGATTTACAAAACCTTGGATTAGAAAAAAGAATCATATTATAAATTGATGGTACTATATTTTACCCTTTTCCTTAATGTCTTGTAATCGGTTTTTTTTAACCTTTTCTGTTATTATCTTGTATTCCCTCTTTCCAAACAATCTTGTTTGCTTTGGTATTGCTGTTTCACAGTGTGGTTGCTTTCTGCACTCTAATTTCACCTCAGACATATAATTCAGTGCGTTTTTAGTAAATGGGACAGTCAACAGAACACAGATGTGACTGAAGTGTTTGATTAGTCTTTGGGATCACTGCATATTTATGGTGTCTTTGATAAATACGTTAATGTAAGATCTTCATGTTTTACTGATGTTTTTCTGACCTCAAATGGGTGTAATTACTATCCTACTACAAAAATGAAAATAAACTACATTTATATATTTTTTTTTTCCTAGAAAGAGACTATAACCAGCTTTGTGACAAACAGCCAATAGGAAGGCTTCTCTTCAGACAGTTCTGTGATTCCAGACCAGATTTGAAAAGATGCATTGAATTTCTGGATGCAGTGGTAAGCGCTGAGAAATGGACGACGGCTATCAGTAGGCAGTTGCTTAGATATTCTTCTATGTAAATATTTGATTCTTGTGCTGGTTTCGCTGAGAGAGAGTTAATTTTCTTCATTGTAGCTCCTTTTGTGCTTTATTTTGGGTTTTAGACCAAGATAATGTTGATAGCCAGGGTGTTTCAGTTCTTGCTGAACAGTGATTACAGTGCCAAAGCCTCTCTGTGCCACTGCCCTACAAGTGAGGAGGCTGATGGTGCACGAGAGGTCGAGAGCGGGCACAGCCAGGACAGCCGAGCCCAGGGGATATCCCATACCCCAGGGAGCTGTGCTCAGCAGCAAAATCTGGGGGAAAGAAAAAGGGGGGAAGCTACGATTTGCCAGCTGGGCTGTTATACGTGAGAATGAAGCCCTGCTTTCCTGGAAATGGCCAAATATCTCCCTACCAATGGGAAGAAATGAATGCATTTCATACTTTGCTTTGCTGGTACCTGCAGCTTTGCTTTGTCAAACTGTCTTGATTTCTAGCTGCAAGATTTCTCACTTCTGACCTTCTGGTTATTAGTGGGGGGAAGTGAGTGAGTGCCTGTGTGGGGTTTAGCTGCCTGCTTGGTTTAAGACACAACCATTTTATTCATTTTCTCTGATTCCTAATGCTATGTACTTGAAAACACGGTGTGGTCTACTCTTTGCTGACTGTAAAGCTGTAACTTCTGATAGCTGTCAAAAAACTCTGTTACATAAAGGAAAATGTTTAGTGTTTACTGTAAAGTCTCTGCCATCTTGGTATGGTCAGAGCTACAAAAATGGGCATGATGGGAAAGAGAGAAGCAATTTTAGGAAGATGTGCTGCTTGGCTTCTAGAGCCTGAAAGAATGTCTGTGTAATGAATATTACTTGCTATACTCAAGCTTCAAAATGTTATAAACATAGACTTAAAAATGTTGCAACTTGCATGGAAGCCCTAGGCTACACAGCATGTGCTAATTAAAAACCATACAATGGAGGTGGAAATTTAAAGAACCATCTATGGAAGGAGAAAAGCAATTTTTTTTGAGACTAAGGGAAAAGGTCTTGATATATTTACATCATGATATCTAACGCTGAAGGGGAGGAAGGAAGTGTGCCCACAGCTATATTTTGCAAAAAAATCCTCAGCCCAAAACCCTCTTGGGGAGGGGGAAAGTAATGAGAAGATTAGGCAGGCACAAAACAGCCCTGAAGAGGAGAGAATAACAGCTCAGAGCTTTTGATTCTTTGTCCCTCACAGTTAATCCAAGAGCAATAAGATACAGCCTCAGACTGAGATTGCTGCTGAAAGAACAGGTTTTCTCATTCCAGCCATTTTTGTTCTTACATGCAGAGAACAAATGACCAAAGAAGACAGAAGTAGGGTAGTGCTGCTGCTTGCATGCATCCCAAACTACAATATTGGAATGCAAGATGGCTCTGGAAGAGGCAGATGTAAGGAATGTACGTGAGATTCTTGCTGTGCCTCCCATTGCATGGGTTCTTCCTTCCCCTGTGGGAGTAAAAACAGAGGCACTAGGTCAGCTCAAAAGGAATTTGAGTGTCAAATAAGTGGAATTGTTTATATTTGTCAATGAATTTGTGAGCAGTTGGGCTTACTCCCCAGGAGTGTTTCGCTTTTGTGACTCCAGGAGCCTTTCGAGCACTAGATTCCAGAGACAGATTGAAAGTTGGAGACTGAATGGATTGAAGGGAATCCAGAACAGTGGAGCTTTCATTCCTGAAGTGAATCTAAATCAGAGCCCTTAATAGGTGCCATGCACTGACAACTGTGGATGTACCCTTAATGGTTACAACTTCTGTACACGTTTCAGTCCTTATATCTTAGATAAGGAGTAGCAGAATCTTTGGCAGCACAAAAGAGAATGAATCTTAGACATGACTGTCAGGCAGGTGTGTCCTTGCTCTCCAGATGTCATTTTCAGGTAAAACTGTCTCTAAGAAGCAACTGGTTTCCACGAACTGAAAAAATTGAATTGTTTTGAAATATGCAACCTATAATGTTATGTGGATTGCAACACTTCTGTGAATTAACGAAGACTGGTATAGCTGAGATAATCAGATGTGAGAGGTAGTTTCACAATTCACTTTTTTTACATGTGCTGTTTAACTTGCATTTGGAAAATCAGGGTGAAGAATTATTCTTGGGAATCATTGAAACAAGATAACCTTTATTTGGTGACTCTCATGATCTGAAACTAGCATCCTGTCTTGATTGAGGATGTGAGATAAAATACCTACTATCTCTTATAGATGGTTCCTGAGTTAGTCTGATTCCCTTCTGTGGAGTTCAGCACTGCACTTCAGCAAGCTGTTCTTTTAGGGGTTGAGGGGGTTTTTTTGTATTCTTTGTAAGGCAATACAGGAAGCAAAAGCTGAGGCTGTGTGCTTTTTACCTTGGCTTTTGCCAAGTTTAGCTTTTTAAAAATGTTAAAGAAATTTTAAACTTACTCCTTTGGAAAAAAAAATCCAAAATGAAATGTCATAGCCTTAAAAACCTTGCGTCTTAGTTAACAGAGATTTCTGACTCTTTTACATGAAGCAATGTGATTTCATAGTGTGGTTATTTCAGGAGTCCAAAATCAAGGTAGTACCAGTACTGTGTGGTCTGTCTGTCCTGAATACTGAGCCTGCTAAGCTCCAGTTCCAGGGAAGGTGTGACCTCAAAGTCTGGAGTCAGCTTGGCTTTACAGAAAGAAGAGTTGTGAAATAATTGAATGTAAGTGACAGAAGTTAAAGTGAGGAATTGGAGTTATCCAATCTAGTGACTCATTTCACTAGCTAGGAACAGGGTTACTCACATATGAAAAGGAATGGGTGGCTCAAACTTCCCTTTAAGTAACAGAATTATTTGGAAAGGCCATCTGTCAAACTTCCTTTTAAATTACACTATCCACTTAAACCAGTATGCCAACTATTTGCAGTAAATTAGTGTTAAAGCTGCTAAGTGCCCTGCGGAACATTAGGTTGATAAACTTTTCTGGCTTGCTCAGGTTGATTTGCGGTTGCAGAAGAATTCCTTACCATTAGACTTTCTGTTGTGGAATTGAAGAGCAGAAATAATGGCTTGCATTTCGATTGGTGGATTTGAGTAGTGCGCTGAAGCGGGTCATAACATAATGTCTCAGTAGAAGAAGATGTTGATGATTAGTAGTGATTAGTTGTCATTAATGGCAGAACTGGAAATCAGGGATTCTGCTGTTTCCAGTATTGTAGCTGTGTGTGTTTGATTCATGAACTGTCATTTTTTAGTGTTCTAGTTTTCTTTATAAAGGTAAATAACTTCTGATTAAATCAATTACTTGTGATTTCCAATGAGGTTGCTAATGATTGGTGTCCCAATATGCCCAAGTGTTGTTTTGTTTGATGCATTCCTTCATCCTGGAAGTCTGCCATGTATTCTTTGTTCATAGGTGCATGCATTTACATCCTGAAATATGAAATAAACTTTGATTAATGTATAAATAAATATTTAATATATAAATATATAAATATATAAATATATAAATATATAAATATATAAATATATAAATATATAAATATATAAATATATAAATATATAAATATATAAATATATAAATATATAAATATATAAATATATAAATATATAAATATATAAATATATAAATATATAAATATATAAATATATAAATATATAAATATATAAATATATAAATATATAAATATATAAATATATAAATATATAAATATATAAATATATAAATATATAAATATATAAATATATAAATATATAAATATATAAATATATAAATATATAAATAAGCTGGGTCGGCCTAGCTTACAAACCTAATGCACGTTGCTTTTTGAGATTGCTCTTTTCTAATTCATCTTTCCCCAGATTTTGTGTTGTCTTTAAATGTTGTAACTTCTGATGTCTGCTTCTAGGTTATTCCACAAAATTATTACTAGTAGGTAGTTCTTGGAGTTTTTCTGTGGTAGTATCTGTGCGGTGATTTGTTGGTTGTGGGTTTCTTTCCTAAGTAGCTGCTTCTGGAGCTCTGTTCAGCTGCCAGTTGTTTATCTGCAAAATGCACTGTGTTGCACAATTCTCTTTTTCTACATCTCGGTACCAGATGTTACTAAGTCAAAAACTTGCAAATTTTGTATCTACTCAGTCTTATTTTTTCAAAGAATGATGTAGGTTTTGGTTTAGATCTCATTTATGAGCTTGTAGAAAGTAGTTTTATCCTGGTTTTACCCAAAAGTGTAGCAAAGTATAACACATGAAGGGAAAATGGTACAGTGAAGCAAAAGCTGATTGTTGTACTCTTAATTATTTTCCATCTGGGTCATTCTGTCCCACAATACTACATAAATACTATTTCTCTGTAATTCTAGTTTAACCTCTAGGATACAGTTTCTATAATTGCATTTAGACTAATTGTTAGGGTTTGTATGTTTTCCAAAGATTAAATTCCATATGCTTTGGTTTTTTTCCTTAGGACTGCTCTTCATACATGTTTCACTACCTAGCCTTCTGTTCCTTTTATGTTGGCAGTATTGTTATTCAAGATAAAATGTACCTGTCATCATGTAAAAGATGCGCAGTGGCTCTGAGCATAATGCAGTGTTCCATTGCATTCCCCTAGGCAGAGTACGAGGTATCTTCAGACGAAAAGCGCATCGACTGCGGCCTCAAAGTGCTACAGACGTACTTCACTAACGGGGTAAATATTGCACAAGCTGCTGTCGAGGGCTTTGTAAGTGTCAGGCACATAGAGAGAGAGAGAGAGAAGTGGTTGCATTGTATTTAGTAAACTGACTTTCAAACTTCATTGATCCCATTTTGGTCTTTTTGAGAGGTGTGCTGCCTTCTAAAATTCTGCTCAATCCACTTGGGCAGAAAACTTGACTGATCTCTGCTTTTATAACTACTATAATTACAATTTATTCTCCATTTAACACCTAAAGAAACTCAGGGTATTGTAGTCTGAAGTCTTTTAGACTCCTGTGTGGCCTTGCTTAGTTTGCTGTAAATTTTCAGAATTGCTGCAGGTTTTCACAAAGTGAAATGCTGTTTTCTTCTGAAGCATCTGTTACTTTCAATTTTCCATGGTAAGCATTAATAGCTGATTTTTTGCTCTTATCAAGAGGCTTTTTTTTTTTGGTATCCAGTGGAAGCTTCTCTGTGGGTATATAATTAGATATTTGCTTTTTATGAATAGATGGTCCTCTGCTTCTCTTGCTGTGGTCATCTTATACAAAATGTCTTGAAGATGCCTTAAAAGCAGATAGAATCTAAATTTACCATATCTTTTTGAGAATTTCTTTGGGACTACCATAAGTCATGTACTTTTTTTCAAAAAAACCCAGATTTCTTTGATCTGGTTTGAAATAGTTCCCAGCCTGTGTCTGTGTTTCTTTCTCCTTCTTTCCATTCTGCCAAGCCAAAGAGGTGACTTGCTTTTCAGGAATAGACTTACGGAAAGAAAAAGAAATTTGACTTCTTGCCAAGTTTGTTCCCCCATATACCGAAATAGTAAATAACTGAAATAACTTCCAAGGCATTGTTCTGTAACAGGAAATAAATAAAAATTTTGCTCAAGTATGATTTTTCTTGATTTTCTATTTGGTCAAACTGTTCCTTTCCTTTTCCTGTATTAAAAATATTAATTCATCTTTGAATACAAAACTTTTATAAAATACAGAAGTTTTTCTATTGATTTACATGCTTTCATTGTTGCTTTCCTTTCTTTTTTATTATGTTAAGTCTGCAGCACATTTGCCAGAAATACCTCAGGAAACAGTAAATGAATGTAAAGCAAGACTGGAAAAGAACCCTTCTAAGGATCTTTTCATGGACTGTACTAGGTAAGGTAAAAATGCCAGGTGCTAAATTTGAGAATTGCAGGAGAAATTTGTGTGTTTCTAAGGAAAGTGAAAGATGAAGTTTGTTATACCCAGAAGTCCCAAGTCCTTGAAATGAGTAAGAAACTTGGAAGAGATTTTTTAAAGGTCTAGGTTTCCTTCAGATGTGATTTAGATGTTTGACTTGTGCAGAGCTTTTTCTTTAATGCTGCTTTTGCATAAAATCACACTGTTGTCTGCCACCAAGAATTCTGTAAGATAAATGGTATTTCTCTTTATTGTATTCTTACTTTTTGAGTGACTCTCTTCCATGATAAAGGTACTCAGAAAAATAGGAAGTTATAAGTTGAAGCTTGAAAGGTTTCTGATCAATATTAGACGTTTAAGGTCCTTGAAAACAGGTTTAACTGAGGCCAACACTTATGTGCCATTAAGATGGCTGATTAGAGGATCTCTTGTGATAGTTAACACCAAACAATACAACTTGGTTTTATTCTGCAGTCATGAAGTGACATTTCACACAGTAGTATCAGGGGAGGCTTTTTTTGGAGGGATGGTACATGTTTATGAGTGTTACATGTCTTTCCAAAGCCTTTATGTTTCTAATATTTCTGGTTCTTCAAGGCATGCTTGATCATGTCTGAAGGATGACTACAGGTTTTGTCACTGCTTGGGTCATCTCCCTGGCAACAGAAGTAAGCAGGCTTTGGAACAAGCTGAGATTATAAGATTGAAAGGGCTGTGTGAGAACGCCTCAGAAAACATGTCTCAAATGGAGCGTCTCATGTAGGTCCTTCCCTTTCCCCTGCCCAATAAATACCTGACTACACTCTGAATGGCTTGTTTCCCTCCCCACCTCCATCTCGGTGTGTTTCTTTTAAGGCGGTGATAAGGTGCTTGGTGTTCAAGGTTTGGATGTGGCATTTAGTACTTCAAGTCAAGTCCTAGAATAAAATTTTATTTACCAGACTCCAAAGAATGCGTGAAACCTTGTAGATACTTTCAGAGGTCATATTTGCAGGGTTATGCATGCCTAAAAGAGCTGCTGAGAAGCTGATGTTTAGGTGGGTTTGAAGACAATAAAAATGCAGAGGTCAAAATGTCTAGTTCCTATAAGGGGCAGTAGTTTGGCCTTCACAAGTGTTTCGACAGGAGCAGTTTTCTGAAACAGGCACTCATTTTGTGAGACATTTAGCTTCAAACCACTCTAGAGCACACTGGCAGTGTTTTGCTGCCTACAGCTTCATCAATATGTTTAAATATATGTATGTAGATTGATAGCAGCTCCTGCTTCAACAACCTTTTTCAGAATAAGACGGATTTTATTTTTCTGTTTATTTTCCTGCTAGAATTGTCCACGAATACCTAAGCAAAAGACCCTTTGAAGCTTACCAGGAGAGTGTGTATTTTTCCCGTTTCTTACAGTGGAAATGGCTGGAAAAGTAAGTTTATTTATTATGTTTGCATTATAATTTAGCTTTGCTTTGTGGCAAATTTTGATTTTTATTCTGGAAATACTGTAAAGCTGAACGGGAAATGAGACTGCTTGTTCATGAAATTATGATCTGAAAAACAAGATGTAAAGGATGATGTTGATGGACAGCAAGAGAAGCAATACTCCAATGGAACTGTCTGTCTGTGGCCTTGAAGTGGTAAAAACTAAGTCTTTAGGTGGTATTGGGTAAAATTTAGAATTGTTTGGTTGTCAAGTGTGCAGTGGAATACTAATCTTTTTTGGGAATATGTATCATCCGTTAGTTTCAAACTTGGTCTAGTTAGTGGTTAATAAACAGATTAATCTAGTATTATAACCCACTGGGTGATTGGATAACTATTAGGTTTTTTAGGGTGGTCCAGATACAAATCTAGTAATTACAAGATAGCAAGATTCACATATATATATATATACATATATATATATACGTCAGAATCTAGTTTGGACTTTCTAATCAATACTAGAAGAGTGTTCAGACTCTTTCAGAAGGCTGGAATTGTTACAAATTGATTCAATTTCAGCCCCCTGGGTACAGTGATCACATATTCAAACATTAGGGTGCTTGAGCACTGATTTGGTTGTAAATTCCAATTATCCAATGTCTTTATTTTACTGAATTAGTAGCAAAAGCCAGTAAGAAAACTAGGGTAGTTGCTCAAATTAAAAGAACTAAATGAACCTCCACTGCTGTCCTGAGAACAAAGCTGCAGTAACAGCGAGTGCTCATTTAAAGCAAAGCACAGGAAACTCCCCTACCTTGTAATAGCCCTGCTCTGACACATTTGGAGAGTTTTAGTATCAAGTGCTCAGCAGCTCTATTCTCCAGTTATCTGTTCCTCCACCTCTGCATCAGTACCTCAACAGTTTGGCTCTTGAGCTGCTCTTGCATCCCACAACTCCCTCTTTTGTGAAAAAAACCGAAATCAGAAATAGTTTACCTTTTACATGCCACATTGTGAGCACGATCCCGTTGAAGTCCAGTCTGCATGTGAGCGTGTTAATTAAGGGAGGCGCCAGGAGGTGAGGAATGGCCGGTGAGGAGAGCGCCCAAAGCTCGCAGCAGGGCCGAGCTCTCCCGGTCCAGCTTTTCTTCCTGCCCTCGGCAGCGCCTGGTGACCACACGAGGGAGCCCACGGCTCTTAGCACAGCGCCCCTTTGGTTTGAAATTCGGCTTATTCGGGTACTTCTACCTGAGGTTAAGGCAGCATTTGTTCAGAAATATGTCAGGACAGGAAGGAGAAAATGAAGACAGAGCTCGGGGTGGGGACGGATTACTAGCATTTGTAATTCCTGTTGCAGTGATTGTTTCTTTCTGTTCATCAGGCAGCCAGTAACCAAACACACGTTTAGGCATTACCGAGTACTAGGCAAAGGCGGATTTGGAGAGGTGAGTACAGCAGTAATTTCTGCAAGGCAGTTCTTAATTTAAAATAAAACCCCAAAAACAAGAGTCTGTTTAACTCCTGTCTCTATCAATCTACTTTTACACATCACCTGGCAAGCTGTTGTGGATACAAATTGTTTTAATGTGTTAGTTTAAGCATTGTAGGTCATGCACAAACTGCAGCAAACTTGTACTGACTGACAACAGTTGCTTCTATTTAGAAATTTCATTTGGAAATGAGAATTTAGTTGCGATTTTCTCATTATGTAGAATATTCATAAACCTGTAGATTTTAATAATTCTGGTTTTAATTCATTGAACTGCCCCCGTACATATTTTAACCAGAGCCCTCTATGGAATGTGAAGGAGTGCTACTAAATTGCTGTTTTGTTTCTCCTGTTGGATTGTGATGTGAATATTTGTCCTTAACACATATTAGGACCCTTAACACTGTTACTGCAGTGACCTTTTTCATTAACATGGGATCCTCAGTTTAACTAAACAGTTCAACCCCAAAAGAAATGTGTTTGCCTCTGTACAATCACTTTTTCTGCTTCTCTTACAGTTTTTGTCAACCTTTAAAGTTGTTTCATTAACAAAGTCTCTGTGTTGATGCTTACAGACCATGATTTTCTGAGAGCACTGAAGAGTTTGAAAAGAAAATTAAATCTAATCTTCTTTAAAATAAAAATTCTGAAACACCTCAAGCATCTCTGACACACCATCCTTCTTTTTGTAGGTGTGTGCCTGTCAAGTAAGGGCAACAGGAAAAATGTATGCTTGCAAAAAGCTAGAAAAAAAGAGAATAAAGAAGAGGAAAGGAGAATCAATGGCTCTAAATGAAAAACGGATTCTAGAAAAAGTGAATAGTAGGTTTGTAGTAAGTATCTGCTCCCAATCTATTTTCAGAAATTTATCTCATTTTGTTTACTTCATTTCAGTGTCTTCCAGGAGCTTGTAGGCACAAAACTTTTTAAAATAGATTTAGGGAGTGAATGACTATAGAGAGAAATGATTGATACAATGATAAATACATTTTGTGTGTGATTTGGAATAGTTCTGTGCACAAGGGTTTTTTTGGTCCACCTGCTTTATTTCTCACAGCCAGAACATCAGGCTGTGTTTCAGCATGCTGATGCCACTGAACCTTTGTCCTCTGTTTAACAGTGGAGTTTTTCTATCCTGAGGTATTTTCATAGTGTTTGTTACTCTGTTGCTGATACATCTTAAGATAAACATGACATTTTAATAGTGTATTGATTCAGGTTATATGGCTTTGTTGTGTACAAAGGCTTAAAGAGGTATCTTGGGTGTGAGACAATTGACTTTTTAATGGAATTTCCACGTAATGGAAATCTCAGTTTTAATACCTAAACCTGCTGCTATTATGTAAATTATGGTCTGTTAGTAGCTCTAATTACTAAGCAGTGAAAGAAGTTAAAATGTTCAAAGATACACCAAGTAAAACTTTGCCCAGGTAATGTTTACTTTTTAATTGAAACGTCATTTAAATGTTAATTTCAAATACATTTTGCTTTTTCATTAGAAATCCACTTACCTATAAATTTTTTATTGCTGTTCAGAGGATTTTAAAGTACCTGTTTTAGAGGATAGTGAAAGTTATTTATAAATATATGTGTATAAAATATGTATGCATGTATTTTCTGATAAGTTTTATGTATTAAAAACCCACTGTAGAATACTGCCAGCTACAAGGAAAATGAAGAACCGGCTGGCCAGATACATTAATATTTTAAACTATTTAAATCATGGTTTTGTATAAATATGCTAATGTTATTTTTGCACAAGGCTTCTGGACTTAAATTGATTGAAACTGAATCCAGAGAGTACCTGAATTTATCCATAAATTACTAAAACAGTGAAACTTCTATTTTTGAGTAACATTTTTTTCAGCATATGTAAACACTGTAAATCAATAATTGATCCAAGTTGAATTGGAAATCACTTTATAAAATTGAGCAGGAGTTATTTTCCTCTTGCTATCCAATGGTGGTTTTTTATGCAGCAGAGGTCTAGCATGTGCAGTAATCCTGGTTTTGAAGTGGGTAGATAACTTGTCATGCCTCTGTGACAAGTCAGAAATAGCTGGACACATCAGTTCAAACTACCAAATGAGAATCTACGCCTCAAGCAGCTGCTTTCTGTGTTTATTTGGTTTTATTATTTAGTATTCTATTTATGCTTCTGAAGGAAGTGTTTGGATCTATTACTGAATTAAAGCAATTGTTTACTTGTGCTGCATTTAAAGTACATTTCTTGAGTAAAAAAAAAAGCAAACCCTAGTGACTTTATTTACCTAGCTTATTTACCTAATGTAAGCTAAGTGTATGTTTGAATTTCACTGCTCTTAGTTCAAGTTGGGTAATTTTGAAGATCCTACCAGATGATCATCTGCATAGCATCACTTTTTCTGTTGAAAATGAATTTGTAACTTAAACAGTTAATTTTGTAGTATATTACATTGTGTTAAATGGGGAGGGTTTTTTTTAATTCACAGGTCTACTTTAAAACTTGAAATGTAGTTAAAAAACCTCTACCTAAAACCTGAAAAAAAAGTGATGCTTTGTCCTCGCCTATCAGCAGCACATTTCAAGTACAGTGAGAAGAAAGGCTGAAAGGAGTTGTACTGAGTCTTTACTGTTGGCAAATTCTAAATCAGGGAAATGCGCAGTTACTTGAGGGGGAGGCAGGGGTAGGAATAGAAACTACCCTCTTGATTTTAAATAATTTGAGTTTCTCTAGGGCAGTTTTGAGTCTCGTAGTTCAGGAAGATGGTTTGGCAGTGCATAATTCCTGAGATACTAATAAAATAAGGAATATGTTCATGCTATCTGGACAAAGAGTATACAGGTAACATGGAGCCGAGAGGCATCATCAGTAATTGCATTTTCTGGGTGGAGCTATGTGGTATCTAAGCAGATCTGCCACTAAGCTTTTGTCTTGTGTGTATGGTTTGTGTACAGGGGCCAACTATCTGAATTCCTTTGTGTCTTCCAGTACTCTGCAAGAGTCGTTTTCCACTTGCATGTTTTGTTCTTTTTGCTTTGAAAAAGGATTCATAAGTTGATTGTATTGGAAAAAAGATCTGTGAATTGTGTTGTGGTTCATGAATGAATAATGGTTGTGTTCTCACCCTGCTCGTTTTTAGGTTAGTTTATCCTATACATATGAGACGAAAGATGCCCTGTGTTTAGTATTAACCATAATGAATGGAGGGGATCTGAAGTTTCACATATATAACATGGGGAATCCTGGCTTTGATGAAGAAAGGGCTATTTTCTATGCTGCAGAACTGTGCTGTGGTCTGGAGGATTTGCAAAGAGAGAGAATTGTTTACAGGTGAGTGTCATCCACAGTTCCTTGTGCTTTTCCATGTCTCTTGAGCATTGAACATATTGTTTCCTACTAAAACAAGACTGTATTTTAATTTATAGGAAAAGAATAAAAAAATGTTTAGTTGTCCTTTTCATGGCGTATCCCTAGGAGTATATCTCTTACTTTTTCTTGGTGTTGATTTAGGTCTTGATGCTTGATATATTTTAAAACAGTGTAAAGTTGATTCAAGGTTTGTAAAATGAAATGGAACTATGACTTACAAAGCAAATTAATTTATAATTTTAGTAAATAAGTTTTAGGAGTATGGGATTGTATTCCTGCCCATCCTAAGGCAGTTCACAGAGAGCTCTAGAAGTTCCTGGCTGCATTGTATGTTACACCCACAGGGTAACAGGATAGTCATAGCCCATGTGAAAAGCTCCTCCTTCTGTTTTCATTTCAGATTCCTCCAGTAAACTTATTATTGCCTTTCAATTAATAAAACTATCAGGAGCTTTATGCATGCAATTGAGATAGTATGATTTTAATGATCTGTTTTGTCTCTGTTCATACATCATTTAACCCCTGGTGTGTGTTAATATTACAGAACAAGCAAAACAAATTTAGTGGTGGACCAAGAATGCTTTCTTTATACTTTTGCTGTGTAACATCAAATGCCACTTGTTTCAAAGAAATATCTTCAATATCATGAGTCTTAGTCTTTTCCCTTCCCAGTGTAGAAGACCAACACAGACACAGAGACACACAGAGTGGGAAGTGGCAGAACCAGAGTGAATCAGGCTTGTGCTGGTGGTTGGATGTGGTTCCCTAGAGGATTTGGCCTCTCTTGCAATATTACCCAGTGTGTTTTGGCATACTTGCAGCAGGGAAGCAGGGCTCAGAGATTTCATCAGCTACAAGTTGGTCATTTCACTGCCCAAATGAAAACAAAACTGGTTGTTTCAAATACAAAATAACAACAAAAAAGACCCAAACAAAAGACCCCAAACCACAGCCCTGCGTTTAGGTCCAACTAGTTAACTGTTTGCCTGTAAGATGACCTTCAAACACATATGTCATGTCCTAGTGTTCTTCAGATTTTTAACTCTGATCTCTCCTGATTTCTCTGCTATGGTAATCTTATATTTCATGTCCATTCATTACCAGTATGGGGATTGTTGAGACTTAAAAGCATGAGAAGCAGAGCATCTTTATGACTTTGGTATACAGTTAATCTCATAAGATAATGAACCTTTACCATGAATACACATACTACAGAACATCAATTTACCAATATTTGGGGGGAAAACTCCTACTCAGATTTCTTGGTGAACAGTTGCATCTCATTTAGAATGTCAACTCTAGAATAATTTTTCCTAAATATTTTTCTTTTATGTTATTCCATCTCTTCTTCCTGTCAACAACTGTACATATACATGTATATATATACATTTTAATAATCTATTCCAATAACTGATTCTTTAGCCAACTACTGGGTTTTACATGTCTATTTCTGGCTTATATTTATGGTGGAATAAATCTAAGAGACCATCTCAGTCCACATGCTTACTACTGATCTATACCACAGATGCACATATATAAAAAATAACATGAATTAAAAAAAAAAGAATTAGCAATATACATTATAACTAACTATAGTGCACTATTATAAATAATAATGTACATTATACATTTTTTACAGATTTTCATGCCTACATGTATGTATATCCTCAGGAGAATCTGCTAGGGGATAAATCCTAGAACAACTTCTGATTCAGCTTCAACTTCCCAAATTTTCCTTGAGCAGGGGAAAATTCAAATATTCCAGTCAATATTTTCTTTTGTTCTCAAAGTAAAAATGCACAAGGTGCAAAATTGCTATGCTGAATTTATTTCTCTTTAAGTACTTCCTGAGTCTTGCTATTGTTTAATAGTTAAAATGTTGTTTGTGAAACTTTGATGTTTACAGAAAAGTAATAGCAAACTTCTAGAAAGTTATTGCAAAGAATCTTAACTAGATGAAGTGCCTAGGAAGCTTTAAAAGTTGCATGTCCAAGTTAAAGAAACTGAGTTTGAATGGATGATACTAAACCTGTGCTTAGTCTTGGGATTATTACTCTTTATTGATATTCTGATGCCCTGGGTTGAATTGTAGCAAGGGGTCAGCGTCAAACTGCAGCCAGCACTTGTGTTTTACCGCTGGGGAGATGTAAAGCTGATACTCCTCAGGAGAAATGTTTTTCATTTATGAGCACAAATTTGGGTGTAAATGCTGGTTCTTTATATCAGGATTTTAGTGTTGTGTTGCCTTTGTTAATGTAAAAGGATTAAAGAGTTCAGGGAAAGTGGATCTTGAATTCTCTGGTTAAACTATTTGTATTATAGGCCATCAACTTCAGAGCTTTTTTTCTGCTTATAGGTGGAACTGGAAAAATTGCTTCAGACAGAGCCAAGAAGTCTTCTGTAGAATCTGTTGCACTTGTGGGCTAATAGTTTTGTCTTTGTTTAATTCATGTTTCTGTTGTTTCATTTGTAGAGACTTGAAGCCCGAGAATATACTTCTTGATGACTGCGGTAAGTAAAGATTAAAATTAATTTTGAAATCAGGAATTACACTTCTAATTAATACCATGCTGGAAATGTAAGGGATTTCTTCATGATAAAGGAGACCTAATTGAAGAATCTTAATTTAGCAAAGAAAATACTACTTTGCTTTTTAGAAAGCAGGGGGAAACTTCGGGGGTCAACCATGATTATATTTGAATGGTCAATTTTCTACCTTCAAATGGCATCTTTTCCCCTTTTGCTTCTCCTTTTCCCCCTCCTCTTGATTTAAGATCCCTGAAACTTTTGTATGGATTTGTTTTGTTTGTCTTTTCTTCAACTATGGAAATGCGATTTGTTAGATGGGGAGGGCAGAATTTTACTTAGTAAACTAGAATGTTTTGACAGTAAGAAAAACTTTGTTTAAACATTTCAACCAAAAGAGGTCTGGTGGTCCCTGATGCATATGTGGCTGGAAGGAATCAAGGAAGTACAAACAATATGAAGAGATGTTTGTAGTCTTTTGTTTGTCAAAAGCCAAATAAATTCTGTCGAATGACATTGTATGCAAGTCATTACCAGAATCTTTTGAATTGACTGTGGAACATGTACAGGAATTCTCTTCTAAGCTGTGGATGAATAATACAAGTTTGTTCTTGTAACTGCTGAGCATTTTACTTGAGGAAAAACTGTTTTTGAAGTCATTAGCACAGCATTTTTTTTTTCAAGTCAGCATGTTCTGACTGATAAATTTCAAAAAAGATGATGCTTGAGAGAAGTCACTTTACAAGAGCTAAAGCTTTGCTAGACATCAAATGCATTCTTTAATTTTTCTCTCCAGCAATGTCTTGGAAAAGCTGAAGGCTTCTTTGAGGGAAAATGTAGCCTTGCAGGACTGCACTAGAATGCTTCCTCTCTGCCAGGGATATTTTGATCTAGTTCCAGAGAGCACAGGGGACTAATTAGAAAATCGCTTCAGGAGCTCAGATCTTGCACTTGAAAAGGGGTTCATCAGATGTCATGGAATACAAGAGCATCTGAATGTATTTAAAATAGCATTTGCTGCTCCAGAGCATTTACACATTTCCAACCAGTACATAGAGTGGTACTTGACTTTTTCCACACTCTCTCTCTCTCTCTCTCTCTCCATCCTCTGGTTATCTAACTCATGTACATAAGAAATTAATATGCTGTTAACCAATATTGATGCTGTAGAGCTTTTTGAATGCCACAGCATATATGCACAAAGGTTACTTGGGGCACTGGAATGGGCTAGCCAGAGAGGTGATGCAGTGTTGTTATGTGCAATTGTGTGCTTTAATACCCTATGGTTTATTCCTTTTCCCCACCCTGCGGTGGTGGTTGGGCCTGGGTTGTCTGTTTTCTCGGATACCTACCCCTGTTCCCGAATGTTCCTGTCAATCCTTCCTGGTACCAGCCCCTGTCCAGATTGCCTCCTGGGGAGTCCCCTAATCCTCGAGGCTGCATTGCTCTGCCTGTATAAATTTCATCACATTAGCCTTCTCACTGGTACCTGCTGTGTAAGCTTCACTTCTTCACTTGTGTCCCTCCCCAGTCTTCTCCCTGTTGGCCCCTTGACCCCACCCTGCTTGTGCCCGGTAAAACCCCCGGTTTTGGCCTTGTTCCCCGCCCTCACCTCTGCCCTGTGCTCGCCTTCCCTGCGATGGTAACAGATCTGGGCTGCAGGTGCGGCCCCTGTGGCTCCTTTACACTGCCCCGCTTGGGGCTCTGGGCCCCGGGCTGCTGTCACACCTCCACAAGGTGCCTGGTCCTGGCCCGAGATGGCAATGCAGGGTCCGCTCTTGCAGGCTTTCTAAATAAGTGTTTAAAAAGCCTTGGACACCTTGGGCTGCCCGCTTGTGCAGGTTTTACTAGAGACCTTTGGAAGTCCCTTCCAGCCTGAATCGTTCTGTGAGTCTGTTTCTGTAAACAACAGTATCCCTGCCCTTATAACCACCCTTAGAAATAAGTCTGGGTTTTGCTCTTTTTTTCTTTTCCAGCAATGAATCTTTCTACAAAATTGTTTTGAAATTGGATTGAAAATGTAGTTGTCCTTTCTTCTCTCTAGACTTTTACATTTTTATTAAGAAGGTACCTTATGTGTTTTGAAATTAAAATGCCAGTAAAATTCTTGAAATGTCTTGAATGTGCCTGAAACAGTTCATGAGTCTATCCAACAAAGACCTATATCTGTCCACGGGAATGTAGGGGAGAGTGGGGTGGATTTATTCCCATTGCCTTGCTTGGACTGGTTCCCCACTGAGCAGGGCATGACCAGTCTATTGCCAGATGATTTCTGTGCTAGAGGTACGGCTGTAAAGGCCATACGTGATACGGGAAGGTCGTCAACTCCAGAAATTTGGCTGATCACATGCAATAGAAGCTATTATCTACTTAGGAGTGATTAATGAGAAGAGGAAATCCCAGGATTGAACTCACATGTTACAATATAAATAATTCTGAGTAGGTTATTGATGGGGCTGCTCTTGGTTTGGGATGGGAGTGGGGAGAGCAATTTGAATACTCGTGTTCGGCATTATTGGGGTACTTCATATCAGGAAAACAAACTCCATACGGGCCACAGTTTTCTCACATTTGGAATAAATTAAGCTAATTTTGAAGATTTATTAAGAAGTCAGAAAGCTAAGTGCTTGTGGTGGATATACACAATGGAAAACCACAAATGTCTGATGCATAGATACAGAATCTGAAATGAGCATTTCTATTTGTCCAAGAACAGCAGCCTATGCCAAAGCTAGGAATTAGAGTGCTTAAGAGGAAATTATTTTTGTATGACCTTCAGAAAATCAGTTCTATCTGTGCCTCTCTTCACATTTTTAAGGAGGAGCTGAATAAAACGCTCTTTTCTAGTTAAATAAACTTAGGGCTATAGGAATGTTTTGATACTTTGCAGTGGAAGTTTTTATGAGCTGTGCAATAGAAAATTTTTATTTTAAGAGTGATAATACTTAATTATTTTTGCTGACTATGTATAATTTATTTTAACATAAATAGGACATATCAGGATTTCAGATCTTGGATTAGCTGTGCAGATTCCAGAGGGTGAAACTGTCCGAGGACGTGTTGGGACTGTTGGTTACATGGGTATGTAAAGCATCCTTTGTTAGTTACATTTTACCAGAAAATTTGCTTCTGTGAATAAGCAGTAAGAACTGGATTGGGCCTGGATTAGCCCCTAGGCCTGTTACGGGAAGAAGAAAGGTTATAATACGCATTTGTAGATGTCAGTACTTAATAAACGTACTGATCAACTTGGAAACTTGAATGAAAATTCTAGCTTTAGGCAGAACTTTAAGAAAGCACCTAATTTTTTCTGAGATTCAAAGAGATTTATGGTCACAGGTAAACAGAGTATTACTGTGACAATACATTTCTTTCCATGCTTTGGAAAACATCATTCTCAGGGATTTTTTCATTCTCTAAAGAATACTGGTTTTAAGCATTAAAGAAATTAAGTTTTTCTCTTGGATACAAACAGCGTTCTCACTGTGGAAGTTAAAGTTTCTTCAAAGTACAGAGTACAAACATGTACATACACAGAGCCCAAAGAGAGTACCTGAGAGTTTTTCCAATATTCACAATTAGTCAATTTAAAGTGAAATGTTCTGGGGGGTGTGTTCATTTTTGTTTTGTAGCTCCAGAAGTGCTCAAAAACGAAAAGTATACATTCAGTCCGGATTGGTGGGGTCTTGGCTGTTTGATTTATGAAATGATTGAAGGACAGTCTCCATTCAGGAAGCATAAGGAAAGAGTTAAACGGGATGAGATTGACCGGAGAGTAAAGGAAGACCAGGAAACGTACTCAGACAAGTTTTCAGAGGAGGCAAAATCCATCTGCAGGATGGTGGGTGAAGAGACGTAGAGGTTTGAAAATTAAATTTCTAATCCTTTTAAAGAGACCAACGACTTTATTTTAAAATCTTGGAATTTTTTCAGAACTGGATTTCTTAAACCTTTCTTTAGTTCACATGAAAGTTCATGAACTGTTCAGTTATCAAACTTCAAGGATTAAGAACTTTTCTCAAGATGAAGGAAAGCTACATAAATTGATTATTTGTTATATGAATGAAATGGTCTAGTACTGCTTGGAACACTTGTAATTGTAGGTGGAGTACAATAGCATGCTCAACTTGGATACTGCATGGGAACAAAAGGCTGAGTAGCACACCAGTTTCTTCACCTAAAACATTATCTACAAGACCATGACTTTTTTTTTTCTATCTTGCCCATTCTTAAATTTATACAGAAGGCTTCAGAAGTTTTCTGTACTAGTTCATGCAAGATATGTGCATTACTTAAGCCCCTAGGAAAAAATGTAAGTCTGTATTTCCTGAAAGGAAAGTCTACTGCAAAGTCTGTACTGTTAAATCTTCTCTACATGACATCAATTAAAATATTTTCATATAACTTTAGGCATAATCTTCAGATTGTGTGCTTTCAGGGATTCTTTTGTCTATTGAAAATATATTTGTTCCCAGAATGTTGTTTGGGTTTCCACTTAATTTTGATACATGATAAATTTACCTAATAAGAGGCTGAGTAACAAAAGAAACTGATTCAAAGACATTGTATGTAGATTTTTTTTTTTAATTGTGGGACTGTATCATGGATCAGCTTTTTTTCCATGTATCTGCAGTTACTTGCTAAAAATCCAGGGGAACGACTGGGTTGCACTGAAGGAGGAGCTGCTGCTGTAAAGCAACATCCTATTTTCAAGAACATCAACTTCAAGAGGCTGGAAGCTAACATGTTAGAACCTCCATTCTTGCCAGATGTAAGTAGGTGAGACAGATTTGATTAGTATCTAAAAAGGCAAGAACTGTCCTCATTTTGTGTTAGCAATCCTATGAGCTCCAGAGAAACCTTTGAAGTTAGTTACATTGGTAGAAGAATGCCATTGTAGCTATTGATGGTAACTAATTTGTGATATTTCATCTGAGATCACAGAACAATTTACAATAGGGGTATTTCCCTAGGGAGCTGTGTAGCTGAATTCTTAGCCCTTAAAAGTCCACTTCCATTGTTCAAATGCAAAAGAAATGAGGAGTAGCTTTGAAGAAAATATTCCAGAGTTGAGAGGAAGGTGACAGAAGATGAGTGAATTATGACAACCAGACGGGAGAATTAGGAGATCCTGACAAGCTATTTCTGGCTTCGATATTTCTTTTCTGTTACTTGCAGGATGGATAGAATTGCTCAGGTGCCTTATGAAGAGAGTCTTTGTATTTCTGTTCCATAGAAGAGTGTAATTTGGTGATCAGCAATGTGAAATGTAAAATTGCAGACATTTTACTCCCTTTTGCTCATCTAGGGAAAATAAAACCAAACTAAAAGAGTCCCCAAATCCAAAACTTTAATGAAGCAATCTTGTATTGTACTGCAGCCACGTGCCGTTTATTGTAAAGATGTGCTGGACATTGAGCAGTTCTCAACAGTAAAAGGAGTGAACCTGGATACCACCGATGATGACTTCTATTCCAAGTTTGTGACAGGTTGTGTCTCGATCCCTTGGCAAAATGAGGTAATGTGCATTTCATAGATTATTTTCTTTAGTACAGCAGTATGGAATATTTAATAAAAGCTATAAGGTCTTTCTCTAGATGTAAAGAGGTTTCTGCTTTAGACTTCTTTGCTGAGTGGCCTCAGATTTTTTTTTCCCCAAAAACATAAATAACCTGTTAAAACCTGAGATCTATGGTAAATTTGCATTAGCAAAGTCTGGCATCTTGTCATCATAATCACAGCTTACAGAACAGTATTAGTATCAGTAGGACCAGCCTTTCCTTGTTCTTCAGTCACGTGTTAGTCAGCATTGCTGTTCACAGGAGAGGGATGGAATGTTACTCCAAGTGTTCTAAAGCAAATAGGTGCAGTGCAAGCTGTTTGTGTATTGCCTGTGCATCAACAGAGATCCAAGTGACAGAAATACAGAATCACAGACTCATCTTTTTCAAGGTTTCAAAACAAACAGTTCAATATCAATTGAGTCAGACTTCCCCTTAGAAGTTCTTCTTGTGTGCCTAGTGAATGAATATTCTAATAGTCTGCAGAGAGTACTAGAATTTTGCTGCCTCTGCATGCAATTACTGTTTCAGGGAGAGCAGTCAGTAACAATTATTTAAAATTGTAGTTCTTGTTATGAATGCCTTCCTCTCATTATAATTGATCCGTGACTTTCTGAAATTACCATTGTCTTGAATTCTACTAGTGTTGTTTCTCTCCCAGTACGATGGCATTTTATTTAAGGCTTGAACACAGAAGATGAGTGATTTCTGAACAATTGGAGGAAAAATTACAATCCCTTTTGTTTTCCTTTTGCCTTTTTGTATTACATTAAAAAGAATATTTGAAAAGGTGTCATTTGACATAGAAAGTTTTCACTGAGAAACAGTGAATCTTGGAGAAAGAAGTATTTCCTATATTATGTTGTAATACTGAACTTCAGAGTATGAACTAGTCATTAAAAAATGTGCTGCAGCTTAATAACTAACCCTGCAGAAAGGGATAAAGTTGGGAGTACTTGTGGAATTCTTGTGATGGCAAATCCTTTTCTTCAAGGAAGAACTGCAGATTTCATTGTACATTTGTGCTTGTTTTTTCTTTTAATTCATGTTACTGAACTTTCCCTATAATTTTTGCCTCAAGACTTTCTCTCAAATTGACCCAGTGTCATGGTTTACAACAAAAGAAGGCTGCATTTCTTCTTACTCCTCTTTATGCCCCCTCTCCCTCTAGCAGCTGTATTCCTTTGGCTTCCTGCCGTTGTGGCAGATGTGTCCTGGTGGCACTTTCTGGTAAATGCCAACTGGATTTGGGCATTAGCCACTCCCCGCTTCTGACGCTGCCCGTTGGTTACATTTTGGCATTCACTGTTCCTGCTGTCCTTTCTGTACCCAGTAATTGTGGTTTTATTTCTTTTGTTTCTGTGTACACAGACAAAGATTATTTCAAAATCCCTTGCTTCTCTCCAGAGACCCATCTTCTTTATATTTTTCTTTTCCTCCTATGTCACGTTTATTAATGAAGTTCAGTCCAGGGCAGAGAGATACTACATTTTTTGACTGGACTGCTCTGAAATGAACAGAATACCTGAAAGGAAAATCTGTTTCTGGTTCTAAAAGCTTCTCTTTATTGCAGCATGAGCAGAAGAAAAGCTAGAATGCAAAACAAGCAAGGGAGTACCTGACACCTGTGTAAGAGTGCTCTCATTGCTGTTCTTTAGTTGGTCGAGTGCACAAGGAGAGTCAATGTCAGCTTTGTGCCTCCTTTTGGAGACAGTGGTGTCGTTTGGCTGATGAATTTTTAAGTGTTACTCCCAGCCAGAGTAAATAGAGAATACCTGGAACTTGTTTGAGAGGCTTTTATGGATATTTCATTTATATTTCATATGTTTCAAAGATGATTGAAACAGGATGCTTTGAAGATATCAATGCATATGAAACTGATGGTACTGTGTCACCAGACAGAGAGAAGTCTCCTAAGCCAAAGAGAGGCTTCTTTCACAGACTTTTTAGTGGAGAGGTAAGGGCATTTCTTTTCTTTCATAGGAAAATTAACTTCCATTCTTCTATTATTATTATTATTATTATTAATTTGTGATAGGAAAACCAAGTTGTTCACTGCATACTGAAACTAATGAAATCTGTTTTGTTACGGCTTTGCCCCTCCACTGCATTTCAGAAATTATTACAGGCAATTACAGGCAATCCCTGTAACTCCAGGAAGCTTTCCTACCTCAGCATTCAGTCCTCCTCTAGTTACCTGGGAAAAACGTTGTGGGTTCTGTTAAAAGCTGTGCTATAGACCTTCCTTTGCTAAAGAGGTTAACTTGGGTCTTGCTTCTTATAGACTTTACCATTTTTAAATGAAAACTGTGGCTGTGTCTTCAGAGATAACTGAGGCCCTGTGAAAAATCTAGTAATGATAAGTTTATAAGCAAAAATAAGTACCTATCCAATAAATAAGTAAATAAGTAGAAAAATCCCCAAAATAAATGAGAAGCATCATGAAACAAATGTTAAAATGTCTCAGGCAGTTTAATGCCTTCACCAAAATGATGACATAATAGATCTTTACATAGCTGATAATGCTCAGCCTTTTCTTACACACAGACATCTACCCTTTAGCAGAAGAATTTCTTGTTCAGAGAATTGAGTATTTACCACCTAAAAGACAAATAATGTATTGTAATTGTCTACAGGATGTAAGAAATAGACTATTTGTAAGGGTTTGCAGTTGAAGATGTTGCATACAATTTTGCTTGCTCAGTGTGCCTGCACTTAGAGAGGAATTATCTTGAGAAGCTTGAGTATATTCCAATAGTGATCACTTGGGTAGAAATTACTTTTGCTTTCAAGCAGAAATGGAATTTTAAAATTGCTAGGTGCTTATCGTTAAGTAGCCACAGCAAGGCCATGTATTAAAATTGCATGAAAAAAAATTTGTCTTCAGCTGGCAATTCACCTTTCTAAAATGGTACAATGCTAATGGAATGTATAATAGTACTGTCATTTCTAGTTCACCTTTTCAAAAACAGTTTTCCCCCACTTTGAGTAATGGAATAGAAGGGATGGTTGAGTATACTTATATTCTCACATAGCTACAGTTAAAGCTTGTGTCTCGCTGTAGTCTTTTCCAGCCAAAAATCAGCAGGATTCCTACTGTCCCAGGATATGGTTCTATGTAGTGAGAAGTCCTAAAAAATGAATATGGTTTGAGAGTTTTCAGTTGGTTTTGAACTAATAGGACTGCAGTTAATTGTCTTAGTGATGATAAAAGAAGGAAAGAACTTGAATTAAATTTTAATGACTTGAGATTTGGGGTTGAGATTGTGGATTCCTTTGAGTTTCCCAAAGCATTTAGTTAGGATGGAGTAAAATGTGCTAGAAAAAGACCCATCCCCTCAGCCTTTCTGTGCCCCATAAAACACACAAATAAAGAATATTAGTTCTGCAGCTGAGTTGTCTGTTTGTCTTCTCTTGCAGGTCTGCTTTAAATCTGATTGCAGTGATGATGAGCAGGAGTCCTCCAGACTTTAAATCATTTTATGCTCATCAGAAAGGATGAGCAAACGTTAAATGTTTTATATCTCTGTAGCAAATTGTATTATATATATTTTTTATCTGAGTTCAAGGATTTTTGTACATTTGTACTTCATTTGTTTTAAGATGTATATTTTCACTAAAGCTTAATTGTACAAAAAGCAATGAGTGCCATTTGAGTGAGTGTGTTTCTGTATGTATTTGATTTATCTTGATTATTTTTTCCCAGTGGAATGAATCTAGAAATACTAAAAGGATTTTTAAGCATAGAGATGATATCTATGGCATCACTGTAACTTGACTCTGCTCCTGGTAAAACTCTTCTTGATCATTAGGATCTTTATTTAGCAGTTTTCTTAATTGTAAAATTGCTGCACCGATAAATTTAATAATTCCGGTATTATCCAGCAGCATGGCAGTGCTATTACCTAATGTATTTCTCAAGCCACTGCTAAGAAACAAAAAGAAATTCAGTGCATTGTGGCCAGCCATTAGGAATTGCTCTTTTTTATCAGGCTCTGTAGAATCTTTCTGTATTTCTGTACAAAGAGAACTTTGAACATGTAGCTTAATCCAGTAACAAGCTGAAGTATCCCATTCTTCTCTTTTTACCCATCTTACACATCCTCTCCATAGAGTTTCTTGTCATGAACCATGCAAGCTGACCTATGCCAAAATTTTGTAACTATATTTTGAAAACTTCTGTCCTTACTGAAAGGATTTCTTTTTACCTGTGGGGACAGAGTGTTATTTTATTTTCTTTAAATGAAACAGTTTTTAACGCCATGTAGGATGTTACAGTTTTATAATGGGTTAAAAACAAAGTATGGTCTCCTCTTACTAATGTCCTCTCTGCTTATGTTGTAACATGCAATGTTCTAGGGTTGACAGCGTTCACTGCCACTGGGGGAAGGGCAAGGTAGCATCCAGTATTGAATTTAATTATGTAAATATTTCTTTTGTTACTGCCTTTTAAAAGAGAAACATTAAAACATGCCTTTCATGATTGCCTAATTCAGATGTGGAGCTGGTATTGCAGTTTGTTATGATTACCTGATGTTCATTAGCGAAACTGAAAAAAGCTACCTGAAAGTCAGGCAAAATTCCATTCTCCTGGACTCGCAGGAGGTCAGACCTTCTAGTTTCTAAAGTTTCCAGTAAAACTATTAATCTGGATATGAGAGGCAATTTAAAGAGCACATTTCATTGAGAGCCTCTTCTGTTTTCAAAATTGAGTTGGGTACTTGAAATATAATGGAATACCTTTGGAGTTGGAGACATGATTTTAGTTTGATATTTGGTTTTGTATTCTGAAGATTTGTCTCAACTGTGCATGCATTTTCTTTCCCTTTCAAATGTATTTTCTTTCCCTTACACATGTATTGTACACTGAAGAGTCCCCCACCTCAAAAAGGTCTGTCTTGTGATCTGCAGCCCCACTAGGAGAAACTTCAGCTGCTTCTGAGAAACTCACAAGATATATTTGATATCCAAGCCTATCATCAGGCTCTAATTCACGGTGTTTGGTCTCTAAAGACAAAGTTTTAATGGATTAGAATTTGAAAAAATTGGAAAACCAGTATGTCACAGAAACCCTACTGGGGCTCATCTCCTGTCTCTCTGAAATTATTCCTCTTGACTACTGTGCCACAGAAATGAGGAATGAGACTATTTTCCCATGTTTTCAGTGCATTTTTCCTCCAGTCTAAAACAGCACACAAGACAGCAAAATGACTTTTAGAGAGTACAGAGGGAGAAATTGGCAAAGGGTGAGAGAGTTTGAATGAATTACTGGAAGATGGTCTGATGTAATAGTGCAGGGATGGGAGGCTCGACAGAAATATCTGAAGTGAGGGTGTTGGTTAGAGCCATTATGTGTGAGACAATGAGCTGGCAGTCTGACCTGAGCCTCTGTATTTTGTACCACAGCAATAGAAGAACTCTAAAAAAACGGGAACGGGAAAATGGGGAAGTAACAGAGTGTTTTATAAATACCTACGTGGTTGGAGAAGTCATCGTTTCTCTGACTAAGGGAGTTGAATTTGTAAGATCTCAGGCTTGCTGTTCTGAGGCAAAGGTGACTGTATAAACACCAGACATACAGGGTGACAGTTTGGATTTAATATCCATGTAGTGTAACTTGAAATTTGGGCAAGAATACCACGGACACAAACTGAATCATTTTTTATGAAGAAAATACAGGAATTGATTTTAAAAAATCTTAAAAAATCTGAAAATCTATTTATCATGTATTTCAAGTTTTCTTTCTGTCTTGGATGGAGAGGAATCTTAACTTAATAAAAAATAAAATCAACTTTTCTATTTTGGATTGTTAAGGCTTAAAACATTTTCCAGCAATCTGTGAAGAAAGAGGGCTAAATGAAGAGAAAAGGGAAATTGTTCCTAAGAAGTGGTTATTTACACGTCCACTTCTTTGGATGAAGGAACTCCCTGTAAAAAAGTGAGAATTTGTTTGTTTTTATGAAGTCTTATTTAGTTGAATTTCACAAGTTTTTTCATAAATTCAGAAGCGTACTATTGAATTGGTTTTGAGTGAGTACCTGTTTGCAGGATTACAACCTAAATTCCATTGCTCTTTTTTTTGGTTAGCTGATTGGTTCTTCCCCAGCCGGCTGAAGGTGGCATTAATGTACCACAAATTTGTCCCTTTTGGCTAGAAATGCAAGCACGTGATGACTGGATCTTATCTGGTGTGAATCCCCTGAAAAATTAGAAAAAACAAGGAATTGGAAGGATCAGCAATTAGCATAACTCTCCTTACAGAGTACACAGAGGGGAAGATGTTATGCAGTTTAAGCTAAGGTGACTAAGATTGGTTCAAGGTCTTTACTGGAGTATTAGGAGCTTGGAGATACATCTTGAAAGCAGGGAAAGGCTAAGGAGAGGGGAGAACACCTGAAAGCAAAATATCACGGTGTGAGAAATTTAATATGAACTCAGCTCTTGACTTTTTTAGGACAAAACTGGGACAAAGAAGGGGCAAAATAGGTTGTGTTTACTGATTATGTAGCCTTTTACTTCCACAAAACTGTGGGGGTGGGATGGGGGAAGCCAACGTAACTTCTTGTAATTCAGCATGGATTCGTTCTCTAAACCCACGTGTTCGAAGGCTTTAATAGCAGCGAGACAATCCAATGTTCTGCTGGGGCAAGATTTGGAAAGACCCAAGGAATTCCATGGAGTTATTTGCATGAGATCAACCCCCTTTCCCCTGGCGTGTGTTTCCAAGCATTTGTGTATGTAACTCTTCGTGTCTGCTAGTGCATACCTCAGACCTCTCTATTTAGCTCAAAATTCAGAAACTGTGAAACAATGTACCAGTGTCTTCCTGGTTTACTTACTGCTTTGCAATGTTGTGACCAGCAGAATAGAATCTTCATGCCTCAGGGTTGTTTTTTTCTATTAAACAAGCTGTCAGCTTCCCCCTGCCCCCTGAGGTGTGTTCATAATAGAGATGGTGTTGTTTGTGGATTATAACAACAATAGAATGGTCTCAGCTGAAGAAATGAGCGCTTGAAACTAACAGTAAGTAGGAAAAAACCTGTGGTATGTCTGTAACAAGAGCGTTACTGACAAACCTTTGCCTTTAATAGCTCTTGTCTCTCTTGTTTTTCCCTCAAATCATGCTTAAAACAGTAGCCCTGAATGTTTTTGAGTATGAAAGAGAATTATCTCCAAATCAGAATAAAATTGTCTCGTTTATAAATCAATGATGAAAGTTATTAAAACCAACTAACAATCCATTCTTAGAATGCACTTCAATTATTTTTCGAACTACACTGATGTAAGAATTTTTTCATTGCCATTTGTACAAACAGAGAATACTTGTTTACAAGTTACTAAAATGTGACCAGAAAAGTAATATTTTTTTATGATTTACAAATTAACATTATAGGAATTCAACATTGAAATTGTCATTTTCATTTTAGTATAGATTTTCAGAAAACACTTCTCTTTAGGAAGTGAAATTTGAATTATTGGAAAGCATCTTTAAGCTGAAGTCATATTTACTTGGAATTACTCACCTGGCGTATTTTGGTGATGATGATGTCTCTTCTGCTGAACGAACAGTTCCTTTTTATTTCATAATTGTTCTTGTGGTGTAACTTAAGTTTTGCACATGCGATGTAGGTAACTTTTTCCATGATCAAATTGTGTCCAAAACACCAGAATTCTTTCCAAGCATAGGAAGCTGACTGTTAAATGTGATGTGTTAGTTCCAGCATCTCCAAACCACTGACTGTTCTTGTGTGAGGTGTTTTCCTGGATGTTCTGGCATTGTAATTCCTGAAATAAAAGCAAAACACTGCCACAGATCTCAACCACATGTATTACTGTCTAATGTGATTTATTTACCATGTCTATTGTGGTACCTGGGACAGAAAAAAAAAAAAAAAAGGAAAATTGTAATTTTTTTAAAAAAATCCAATTCCTTGAAGCAGAAAATGTCTATTGCATAGTTTAAGTTTTTTACCAATGTAAGATAGTCAAATCCAGGAAAAAGTGCCCTGGTTCTGCTGCGCTGGCTCAACTGATACCTTACCCCCTGGTCTGGATCTAGATTTCTGCATAATTTTCCATGTGAAAAGACAGAATTATCGAGATGAGCTGTTTTTCACTAGCACATTTATGGTAATTTTATATCATGAGTTGAAGGACAAAGCCCCCAACTGCTCTACAAAGGTTTCAAATTAAATGACCTTAAAACGATCCAAGCGTGCTGTGCCATATTGCAGATTATCCGTGCATGTGCCGAACCATGTGGGCCAGCCATGGAGTGGTACCAATTACCTGCTGAGTTGTTCATGGAAATGCAGAAATGCTGCCCAAAGTGGCATTTCAGGACAGGGTGAAAAATACTCTTGACATGCTCCTCTTAAAAACATTAAAAGGTAACTTTAGAGACAAGGTAAGAGCATGTTTCTTTCCTTTTTCTCCTGGAGGCTGAGATTAATTCGTTGTCATCCCCTAAACTTCAGATAATCTTTTAGGCACGCACTGTTAATTGGAACTTCCTTTTTCTCGGCGGTAACGCCGACTTTACACAAACGCTTGTTCTCTAATCCCGCCTCGCTTTTTCTTGCCCCTTGCCTGGTTTACACCGCTCTATGTTTGCCGGCGCGGGGGTTGGTGGGGCAGATCGGTAAGGTGAGACACGCAAAGCCCTTCGGAGCGGGAGAATAAATAAGGCACGCAGCGAAGGCCAACCTGGAGCCCCCTGCGGTTGCTGACGCTCAGCGCCGGGAGCAAAGAGCGGCTCGCCCGTGGGCAGGCGCTGCCCGGGCGCTCCTGCCCCGTGAGTCAGCAGCCCACAGGGCACTGGCACGCTTTGATCGGAAGCTTCAAACAGCCTCGCAAGGGCTGGCTTGTTTAATCTTTGATTAGAGTTTATGCGCTTTTTCCTGGGCTTAAATTGATTTCGAAGTGTGGAGCGGTACGTGCACGGAGCGCGCAGCATTCCAACTCCGCTGTCGTCTTTTATCGTGCATCATTTGCTAAATAAAAGATTCATTATCATCCACATGTTCCAGAGAAAAGTTTCTGCAAGCTTTATCATGAAATAATCGGGAAAAATACTGGTTTTACCTTTAAAAGCTCACACTTTGTAGCACTTCTGTCATGAAATGAGGTTTTGCTTTAAGTTGAATTGCTTTCAGGACTAAGGATAGGTTTCCTTTCAGAGGACCGCTTCAAATAGTTTGTCTTTAATTAACATGCTAATAAAGTTAACTGGCAGAGCAATGTTGTAGTGAATATTTGGTGAGAATGTGATCTACGACTTCTGTTGGCTTGAATATGCAGAGACATGAGCTTTGCTTAATTTCTTCATGTCTGCTAACAATAACCAAGTCGAATTACTGGAAATTTGTCATAGAAGTTCCAAGAGCTGTTCTCCATTTTTATTGCTGGAACCAGTTTCATGTGTGTGAGATAAGTTGAATTGCCAGTTCTTATCAGCTATCATTTAAAGTCTGCATTAACAACTCGATATATTAAAATCGGTGGTTGCAATTGAAAATTTCACTATACTGTTGATTTTTTTAAAGTGTTTAGTAACCGAATCAATGATTTAAACATTCCATACTGTCTCTCTTGTATCCTTTATATGTGTGCGCAAGAAGTATCCTCTGATGAAGCAAGTCCACACTCGGGCGAGGAGCGCTGAGAGGCCGGCACGCCCGCTGCCAAGTTTTAAGCGTCCCGTTTTTGTAAGAGTCCCTGAAGCCGAAAATAAAACAGGAGCGGCGGCAGCGCCTTTGGCCGCCGCTAGTGCTGAGGGGGCTGGCGCGTTCCCTGCCGCGCACCCGTGACCTGCGGGCACACAGCGGCGCTCTCGCCTTCCTGGGCCGGGCCGGGCCGTGCTGAGAACGCGGCTCCCCGCGGGGCGCTGCCGGGGGCTGCCGGAGCCTCCCCGGGCCGGCTC